>JAJIBD010002735.1:0-47500 GCA_021461705.1 Cryptotis parvus
ACTTGTATCAACAAATTGTATTAATCTGATGAAGTCAAAGTGAAGGGCACAACAAAGATATTACTGTTGTAACATTTGTTTATATGAGTTAAGTAGGAAGTGAGTAAAGCAAGAAACTCAAAACTTGTTTATTTTTATTCTCATAAATCAATTATAGTGTAGCAATGATTTTTTATTCATTGAATTCACATTTACATATTAGTTTTGCTATCTATCAATATTTGTTTTATATAATTCGTCCAAGTGAGTCTGCTCTGAAAATAACTTTGCCCAGTTTTGTTAATTGGGAAATGAGGTTTGAAATATTTGGGGAATTTCTTAAAATCAAGAGATAGTAGGTGAAAAAGCCAACACTAAAATATTTACTAAGCCCCCCCCCCCCCCCCCCTCCCCCCCCCCCCCCCCCCCCCTCCCCTTTATTTACTGTATTATTTTGGCTTGTGTGTATAACCAAGTAAACTTTGCAAGCATACTCTACTTAAACATGTTTATTCCTTAAACATTGAGCATTACAAGGAATTTAAGGCAAAGAAAAGTCAATTAGTCCAATGCTGTAAAGATAGTAAGAATCGCATAAAATCTCAATTGATTCTAATTATGTCTGTTGAATAGCTGCTATATGTCAGAAACTATTGAGTCCAGGATGTTGACCAAAGTTGACATGTGTCCTCTGCTACAGCCCAGCTTTTGGAAAGAAAAATAAAAGAGAAAAGATTGCTTAAACAGGGCAATGCCAGTTTGTAGAAAAAAAATTAGTGTATTTAAAAGACTTTGGGCTTTTTCCTTAAGTACAGTTCAAAATATTGTCTAATTTAAGAATATGATTTATATTTTTGAAAGATCGTGTTGGCTATTTAAAAATAGGATGCTAAAAATGAACAGTGAGGGGGTGGAGTGATAGCACAGTAGGTAGGGCATTTGCCTAGCATGTGGCCCAACCAGATTCAATCCTCAGCATCCCATTTAGTACCCTGAGCACAGCCAGGAGTAATTCCTTAGTGCAGAGCAAGAAGTAATCCCTGAGCATAGCTGGGTGTGACCCAAAAAGGAAAAAGAAGAACAGTGAAGAGTTTTGAATGCAATCCATACAAGAGATATTATTAATAGTTCATATGATTATTATGTCAGTATAGATGGAAAAGAGTTATTTTAATCTCTGTATACAATTCCGGCTCTCACACATGGGGCAGAGCTGTTCCTTGCTCTCCCTGTGCACAGCCGTTCATGAGGCAGTCGGGAGGAGGCATGGCTGGGTTCTAGCCCTGGCCCACCACCTCGGCAGAGCCCTCACAACAAGCCAGACCACCCCTCCTCACTCCACGGGCGCCGCCATTTTCCACTTTTTGGACTTCCCTCTCGTCAGAATTCCCCCCAGCAGACCAGCCCATGACAGCCCGGATCACCCGACACCCACCCTGTAGCAGCTTTTTCCTCAATCCGGCCCAGGTATGCTGGTCCAGAGACTCTCACACATGGGGCAGAGCTGTTCCTTGCTCTCCCTGTGCACAGCCATTCATGAGGCAGTCGGGAGGCATGGCGGGTTCTAGCCCTGGCCCACCACCTCGGCAGAGCCTCACAACAAGCCAGACCACCCCTCCTCACTCCACAGGTGCCGCCATTTTCCACTTTTTGGACTTCCCTCTCGTCAGAATTCCACCCAGCAGACCAGACCATCACAGCCTGGCTCGCACCCGGCCGCTTGCCCCGGTTCATCAATAAATGCTTTATTTGGAGGTGTTTAAAAGAGTTTGCCTCCCGCTCGGCAAGCCTGGCAAGCTTCTCGTGTTGTATATGATATGCCACACTCCAGTAACAATTATATTAGGTCATTCCCATGACCTAATATAATGGTTTGAGGCTCTTTATGTTCCTGTAGCAAGCCAATGCCCCTGGCTCTACTGGCATGAGACAGGACATATGGAGATATTACTGGTGCCCACTCTAGCAAATAGATGATCAACAGGAAGATCGTGATCGTGATCAGACACAATCCCAGAAGTATTGGACTTAAGATATACAGAATGGGTAAAGGTGGTTATTAGTTGCACAAATATTCTATTGTTAACACATAAACAATACTAATACCCAATTCAAATTGGCCAACCAAACTTTTTCTAGTCAGAATGAAAATACATAAGTGATCTACTTTCTGTGACTGTAGTAGCTTTTGTTCCTCTAGGTATAACAAAAGAAATGTTACTCACTCTTCATGGCCAAATGCCTACAAGATAATAAAATTTTAATATCTAGTCACAGGTAAATTTTTATAGCTTTAGCCAAAGAGTGTTGAACTTATTTTCTGAAATGTTAATATTTTTATTAAGTATGAAAGATTTAAGTTTTTAAGTCATTTTCATTAAGATAAGTCAAGGTGTTAATATACCATGATGCAGATTGCAAAGATTTTTTGCAAGTCTCTAGGAGATAAGGCATTATTTGCATGGGATGGTGATTTGGCAGAGTGCCAAGCTATACCAAGCAAGGGCTCTGTTAGCATTTCTTCTGTAAACCATATTTTCTGCATTGACTATTTGGCAGTTCTGGATTGCCTCAGGCTGATAATTGGCAACTAAGCTGTTAGACCAGATGGCATATATTTATTTATTTTTGCAAAGGAAGGGAAGGAAAAGCATGATGCAAATTGGAAAGTCCATTTTTAGTTATAGAACAGAAAAATAAAGGATAAAAGAGATTGATTTTAAGCAGTTCCAGATGTTACATGCTTTTTCATTTGCAAAATCACATCTAAACGGAGAGTATCATTAAAAACAGAAAAGAGAAGGAGAGAGGGAGAGAGAGGCAAAGGGAAAATATTAAATCTACATAATAGTTTTTCATTGGCTTTTTTTGCTAGAATTTGTATTTACCATGAATAAGGCAATTGTCTAAAGAAGGGAGAACATCACACAATCGATATATGAATAATTACTTTCGTACTGTGTCTACAGGAGGAACAGAGCAGCTTTAGCTCCTTAAAAGTTCCATGGTGCAGTATCTTAATCACAAAGCCCTCTTAGCCCACCTTGCTTATCTGAGGAACCATCTGTGAGTTTCTATTGTGTTATTCCTTCTTCAGCTGTTTTCTTTGTTCCAAGGGAAGACATTAATTAGCATTCATTAATAGAACGCCAAGAGCATCTTCCATCAGCCTTTTATCTCCTGTTAGATGGATAATAAATAAAGGAAAATTATAATTCCTGTAATCAACTGTGTCTTGTTTCAACTTTATGCCAAGATTTTCCAAACTTTAAATGAGTCAAATATCTTCATCAGAACTTTGAAGTTTAGATTATTCATGTTCTTCTTAAGAATCAGTACTTGTAGTGAGCAGGTTTCTGGCAGGTGTATTAAGCAGGGGTTTGTTACCTGTGATCTGGTTGCCTGTTATCTTAAATGGCATTCACACAGTCCAGATACCTAGTATGGCTACTTTTGTTGTTGTTGTTTTATTTATTTTCTTTGGGGGCCACATCCAATGGTGCTCAGGGCCTATTCCTGGTTTCATGATCAGAGACCACTTCTGTGGTCTATATGTGGTGCTGAAGATTCAACACAGCTTCAAAGTGTAAGACAGGATCCTGCCCATTGTTCGGTTGTTAAATGATAAATTACTGGAAATATATGTAGGCATACAGTGTGGGGCTTCAGATACTGTTATTTACAATAAAATACCAAATATTGCTAGTGCGATGGTTTGGAACAATCTGAAACAAAATTCAGTCCACCATTCAAGGGACCAGAGTTTAATTACATAGTAGTTATATAATAACTGAAGAGATTTTACCTCGCTTTTGTATCTCCAAGTATCAGTTTGTCACTGTTATAAGACTGTGTTTATAAAATTATTTAAGGAATTTAAAAAAAAATGCTTTACACATCAGGAAAGCTATTTTCTATTTGGACTCAATTTCCAATTAAATCAGTTATAATTTGGTGTACTTACCTAACATAGACAAACAAATATTATTTATTTCTACATGTGTTTCCTCTAGCAGTCAAGGGTAAAAAATATGACATTATAAATGTTTATAATATAAGTAACAGTATGACTGAAATTTAAGGGTCATAAAATCAATCATAGGTTGTATACCCTTGCTTTTATTATTAGGGAAATAAATAATTTCTTGGTTAGAAAGTAACAAATGCTTTATAAAATAGCTCAAAAATATACTTACACATTATTAATTTTCCATGTGCTGAGTCTCACTCTAGGAAATGAATGGAAAAATAAGCAAAGCAAGTATATTCTCACTCATAGATAATGAAATTATAAAGTAGAAATAATATATTTAAAATTAGATATCTTGTCATCTCCATTTCTATGAAAACCAAATTCTGAATCAAGACATCTATAGAACATTTTGCAAATAAAAAGACACATTAGACTAAAAAAGAAAGTAAATGAAAAGTAGAAGTAAATAAAATTTTAAATGGAGGAAAATATGGTGGCAATTATAAAGTATTTTTTGCTGTTTTGTTTACCTGGAAAATTTATTAATTTTGCATCATGAAATTTATATTTAATCTCTGATTTATGGTGTCATCTTTTTTTAAATTAATATTTGGAAAGGAGAACCTGGTTCTGCTCATGACTTACTACTGGCTCTGCACTCAAGGATCACTTCTGCTGGCGCTTTGAGGGACATATGGGATGGCAAGAATTGAGACAAGACAGGAGACCTACCAGTTTCATTGTCATTCTAGGATCTCAAACTATAATGATTTCTAAGAAAAAATTACTTTAATCGAAGTATATATGATATTTTCAGATCTTGATTGCAAAACTAAAAAATAGTCAATGTCAATTTTTTCATAATGATATATGATAAAAATTACATGGAAAAAGACAAACTAAAAGTGTTTTTTTGTACTATTAAGGAAAATGGTTACATCTTATTTTGACTTACTTTAGAAGAATCACAGGACAATGTGTGGTTAAAAATACAAGAATAGAAAGTAATATCAAAGCAAAATATGATAGAGTAATACTAAATGCAAGAATAGAAAGTAATATCAAAGCAAAATGTGACAGAATAAATACTGAAATACTAAATACTGAAATTCTTTTGTGTACTATCTGTCAGGACATAAACATTCTTGTGGTAGTAGGAATTTTACCTAAAATTTCTTGTTTTCATCTATTGAAAATAGATTTGATTCTTGATAACATGTAATTTCTACATTTGGTTTCTAGGTTGATGTCTTCAGAAGATAGTTTTCCAAATTGATGAAATGTACTCATTTTAGGTTCTAAAGCTAATCATTAAATCATTTTTATTAGAGATGCTTTTAGCAAACACTTTGGTGCACCTGTTTTTGCTGTATTACATAAATGATGCTAAATGTCAGTTCACCCATCTTAATGAGTTTTGTTTTATTAAGGATTCAGTATTAAGGATTCAGGATCTTGTGTTTAATATTTTTCCTTTTCACCTTTGTACACATGTTATGTTTATAGCTTTCCTATAATAGATAAATTATCATCTATGTACAAATGCAATGCATTTATGCCATGTTTCTCAGCAATTGGGACGTATGTAATGAAAATAGTTACTACAATGGATTCATTTAAATATCTACCTATATAATTCTACATAGAGTTATTCCTTTCAGGAACTAGGGGTCAAGGGGAGTACCTGGTTATTTGGTTAGTTATGCTCTCCTACAGATGATGCATGCCCCTAGTCTATTATGCAGACGATGCTAGAGATAATTTACCTTCAATAAATAGGAGAAACAATTTCTTAATAAAGGAAATGGAAATTTGTTTTTAACCATTCTGTTTATTTATAGGAAATCATTTTGCTAACTTCTTGAGAGATGAAAGTTTTCTTTTCTACCACAGCTCTCATGGATCAAGAAAAAAGTAAAGTTTGATTGATCTTAATGTATTTCCTCTTCCGACAATATTTGCATCTTCAAACAGAAACCTAGAGAAGACACAGTTTACATCCCAAAAATCAAATCAAACAAACCAAAAAGAAAAAAGGAAAGTCATTGGAGATGATTTTTGCTGGACTGCTTTTAGAGGTAGAAATTTAAAACCAGAAAAACCAATTAGGGAGATATAGATTCCAAAGTTATTTAAATGTCAACTGGAACTGTAGCCTTGTCAGAGAGATGAATGTAAAAAAATCAGGAAAAAATTAACCAGTAAACACATGAAATGTTTCCTGCTGAAAATTTTCTTTCTCTTTAAAACTTACAAATTAATGTCTTAATAATGTAGTCATAAATTGAATTCCTGGATGTGAGTTTTAACAAACCATTCCATTTGTAGAACATGATCTTAGACCTTTCCTTGGAAAACACAGTGATAAAAAAATGTCTCCTAGAATTTAAAAGATAATTGATTAATATTTTTTGAAAAAATTGTTGCAATTAAGTCCCTTAGGTTAAAGAATACATATAGATTTTTATAAATTCTCTAATTTACAATTTCATTAGGCTATTCTAACCTTGTGATATTGTGAAATGTATGAATTCTGTAGAAACCACAATTAAGATTTCAAACTATTCCATTCTCATTTTCATTTTCAGAATAGTATTCACTAAGTTGCACAAGTATTCAACACTTCATTATAAAACAAAAATCAATTTGTTAAATATCTTTCCTAATTATAAGCTATAGATAGTGCATTGAATATGGCTGATGTATATATACAAAGTAAAGTAATGGAACTAGTAAATTAGGTATATTAAATTCATTAACCATATAAGATATTTTTTAATATTGTGGTTATAACATCAGAGATTGGAAAAGGTCTGTATATGAACTTATTTGTTAAACAATTCGTCCAAAATTTGCCTAAAACTTACACTTATTTTTCAGACAGCGTTCTAACATCCTATATCATGTCTTTTTGTGTTTTATTATATTTACTGAATTTAACTTGCACCAGGCATGAAGTAGTGTCTATTCTTTCTCCTTAATTCCTCACCTTATCCACCCCATACCTTTAAATAATTTTCTTAAGATTTTGCTTCATTTTTAACTATGCACATCTAGTGAGACACAGTGCTTAATGTGGCCTCTGTATTCAGGATCACTCCTGGCATTGCAAAGTCTCATATATGATGCCTAAGTATCATACTAGGATGTAGTGTAGCACATCTTAACTTGTACTATATCAGGACCAAATATGTATCACTTTGAGTCTTATTTCTCATATACTCAAAATATGACCACTCCCTCATCACCTTGGCAATTATTTTTATTTTATTATTTAATCACATAGTTACAGTTTATTGAAATAAACCATTAGAAAGATGTTCATGATTGGGTTTCAGTCATATAGTGTGCCAACACCCATCCCTCCACCAGTTCACATATCCCAACACAATGTCCCCAATTTGCTTCCTACAACCCCCTCCCCCAACCTAATTCTATGGCAGGCACTCTTCTTCTTCTTCTTCTTCTTCTTCTTCTTCTTCTTCTTCTTCTTCTTCTCCTTCTTCTTCTTCTTCTTCTTCTTCTTCTTCTTCTTCTTCGTCTTCTTCGTCTTCTTCTTCTTCTTTCTTCTTCGTCTTCTCTTCGTCTTCATCTTCTTCTTCGTTGTCTTCTTCTTCGTCTTCTTTGTCTTCATCTTCTTCTTTTGTCTTCTTTTTCATCTTCATCTTCATCTTCTTCGTCTTCTTCATCTTCTTTGTCTTCTTCATCGTCTTCTTCGTCTTCTTTTCGTCTTCATTTTCTTCTTCTTTGTCTTCTTTGTCTTCTTCATCTTCTTCTTTGACTTCTTCTTCGTCTTCTTTGTCATCATCTTCGTCGTCATCTTCCTCATCTTCATTGTCTTCTTCATCGTCTTCTTCGTCTTCTTCATCTTCATCTTTCTTCTTTTTTCTTCTTCCTCTTCTTCTTCTTCTTCCTCTTTTCTCTCTCTGTATCTTCCTCTTCCTCCCTTTCTGTCTCTCTCTCCCCCTCTGTCCTATCTACCTCCCTTTCTCTTCTCCCCTTTTGTGCATTGTGATTTGCAATACATTCACTGGTGTTAACATGTATATCTCTTTTCCTAGTTTCAACACTCAATTCTAGTTTAGCACCACAAAGTTCTTATCCAGAGAGATTATTTCAAATGTTTTGTCATTGTGGCCCCTACTCTATCCTAACTGCCTTCTCCCCAGCACTTGAGTCAGGCTTCCCACTGTGAGCTACTCCTCCTGACCCTTGATTGTACTGCCATTGAATATGTCTCACATCATGTTTTATTTTTTTTATTTTATACACTGAGTGCTGCAGACTGGCTCGGTCGGGACCACCAGGCTGTGGGATGCGGGGTGAAGTTATTTAGGAAAGCAGAGATTGGCGATTGACAGACAGACACCAACGCAAGAGAGGTTGAATGCTGCTGCAATTTTACTGAGGGCTTCATAGGGTTTATATATATCATAACACAATAAAGAAACTTGGTAAGGCATACACAATGAAACAAAAAGTGAATTATATGATACCGCAACTACTTAAGCCATTTGGTTAAAATTAAACAAGGTTTCTATGTATTATGTCTCGCCCCAAGAACCACAGGCTTTGCAAGTCCAGAGGCTTTATTAGACAATCATACATCATATTCAAGGTTTTGTGTATTGTGTAGCTGGTAACCATGAACGTACATGCTTCCCTTATCTTTGTGTAGGGGGTTAAAATGTCACAATGCCTCCTGCAAATAATTGGATTTTTAACTATTAAACTTTATACTGTAAAACTATAATGTGTACTAATCTATTGTTTTAATCATAGCATATGGTTGCTTTACTGATTTCTGTTAAATATCTGGCTTTATTAATAAGCTTTTATACTAATTATTAAAACTATATAAATCAATTCTCAATATACTAAAATTTTTACTACCAATCTTAACCTCCGAAATCATAACAAATATGCAGAGGATTTGAAAAAACTTCAAGCTGGGAAGCAGAGGGACTGCATGCCAAAACGCCAACAATAACAGGGGGCAGCCGGAGGCATAGACCCGTGGGCCCACGAACCTCCCATTCCCAGGGATATGAGACCTGCTCAAATCCCCTCATAGCATATTGCTACGCAGGTGACGCCATCGTCAGCGTGGCATTTTACAAAATGAGTATCATCATTCTATACCTGCCCCTCTCCTTCTGACTCATTTCATTCAGCATGATATTCTCCATGTCATATTATTCATATTCTCTATGGTATTCCATTTATAAGCAAATTTTATAGTTTCATTTTCCTAACATCTGTGTAGCATTCCATTGCATAGAATTTGAAATTTCTATCCTGACCAAAAACAGCTGATGTCATTCACCTGGAATAGTGTGGTAATCTCTCTTCCAATTGTTGCTTCTCACATTCTGCAAACACCATGTCATTTCAGTTCAGCAACTATAGTAAATGCTATCAAATGTTAGACCATTTTGTTATTTCATGATGTGCTTTCAAGGTACTACTCCTATTTTTAGAAGTTTCCTTATTTTTGAGAACAAATAGTGAGGGAGGACTGACAGAGCATTTGGCCTTTGTTTCAAAGTTCCAACATCATTCCTGTTTCAGGGTCAATGCGTTTGCACTCTGGCTGCCTAATCTGCTCCTACTCCTCTGAATTCCACTTGCAAAAGTCTCTGCTGCCTGGAGGATTTTTTTCCCAGTTGTTACCTTTTCCCAGAGTCTTTTACCAACTAAGTTTAAAAGTCCCACTCTAAGTAACTTGAGAATTCTTTAAGCAAAGTCCTCTTTTCTCTGATAATCTGAAAAAAAGTATCACACAGTCTAAATGTTTGTGGTCATTTCTTTCTTCTTGCTATTCCCTTGGGTTTACTTTTCCTGAGACTGTGAAGGAATATTAATAATTTTTCACTGTTTTACACAGAAATGTAAAATGGTGCCTGGTACCAGTCGAAACCACAGAATTGTAAAAATGCACTGATATGTGAGTGAGTAGTTAACCACAGGAAAATCTTTAAGTTTTCATGTTTAGATTTAATTCTGAAAATGAAAAGCAAACAATAGCTCTTGGTGTTAATATATTCCTAAGTTTGGAAATAGTTTGAATTTATTTGACATTGTAATCTCTTATAATTTAGGAAGATTTGGCTTATTAAAGGATATGCTTTGAATTACAAAGTATCTAACATTAAATTGATTTCAATTTTAAGTGTGGAATTTAAAATTGTATTTTCTTGACATCCTAAGTAGAATAATCTAAAAAATGATATTTCATGTGTGAAAACTGTCAGAACATCTTATAATTCTGATTTATTATTTCGTAGAAGTTGTGTAAGTGCTTGATTAACAAATTATCAGACAAATGAAGTACTCACAAATAAAAATAAATACTTTAAAAAGTGTATGACATGTAATGGACTAATACATTTTCAAAACAGACTTAAAGATTTGTTAATATTGTCTAGATTTATAAATAGAAAATTCAAATTAGGTTCAAGAACTCAAGAAAAGTAAGATTAAATTTTGCAATGCTAATACATTAAATATTATTTTTTAGAGTCAATAGAAATTTTCAGTTCAATTTATGCTTTTATTTTAATTTCAACAACATAAGAAATTAATATGATATTATATGATACGATACTATATGATACGATACAATGGATGAGATGTGATGTGATGTGATACAATGTGATACGATACGATACAATCTGATACGATAGGATATGAACCTGGTGGTGGGGCTTGGGTCTGTTAATTTTTGTTTCTTATCTTGCTTACTAAAAACTAAAAACTAAAAACTAAATAAGTAACTATATTTCCTACTTTTGAATTATCTAATGCTTTTAGCTTTTATTGCTACTGGCTTTCCATGTGAGCAGCCATCTCACGAGGCACCCGGGTATAGTGGCTTCTAGCCCTGGCTTGCCACCCCAGCAGAGCCTCAGAAGAATCCAGACGACCCCCCCACTACATGAAGGCTACCATTTTCCACATCCGGACTTCCCTCTCATTAGAACAACACCCAGCAGAAGAGCCTATCACAGCCTGGCTTGCTTGGCCGCACCTGGCCATAAGGTTCATCAATAAATGCTGGAGATCAGATGTGACTACAAGAGTTTGCCACCCACACGGCAGAGCCTGGCAAGCTACCCATGTCGTATTTGATATGCCAAATACCAGTAACAATTATATACCTCATTCCCATGCCCTGATAGAATGATTTGAAACTTTTATGTTGCTGGAGCAAGGAGATGCCCTTGGGCTCTACTAGCATGAGACAGGACATATGGAGATGTTACTGGCACCCGCTTGAGCAAATTGATGATGAATGGGAAGACAGCTGATACAGTGATGATATAACATAACATAACATAACATAACATAACAACATAACATAACATAACATAACATAACATAACATAACATAACATAACATAACATAACATAACATAACATAGCATAACATAGCATAGCATAGCATAGCATAGCATAGCATAGCATAGCATAGCATAGCATAGCATAGCATAGCATAGCATAGCATAGCATAGCATAGCATAGACATAACATAACATAACATAACAATATAGCATAGCATAGCATAGCAAAAAACATAACATAATATGGTATAATATGGTATAATATAGTATAATATAGTACAATATAGTACAGCATAATACAGTATAATGCAGTATAATACAGTATAATAGAGTACAATAGAGTACAATAGAAAACAATATACTACGATAGACTATAATAGAGTACAATATAGTACAATAGAATAGAATAGAATAGAATAGAATGGAATAGAATGGAATGGAATGGAATGGAATGGAATGGAATGGAATGGAATAGGATAGGATAGGATAGGATAGGATAAGATAGGATAGGATAGGATAGGATAGGTTAGGATAGGATAGGATAGATAGGATAGAGATAGGATAGGATAGGGTAGAATAGAATAGGATAGGATAGGATAGGATAGGATAGGATAGGATAGGATACGATATGATACGATACAAAATGACACGATAAGATATGATATATATATGATATATATATGATATACTATAATATAGTACAATATAGTACAACATAATACAATATAATACAATGTAATACATTGTAATGCAATGCAATGCAATCACTGTATCACTGTTTTCCTGTTCGTCATTGATTTGCTCCAGCGGGCACCAGTAACATCTCCATATGACCTGTCTCATGCAAGTAGAGCCCAAGGACACCTGCTTGCTCCAGGAACATAAAGAGCCTCAAATCATTCCATTAGGTCATGGGAGTGAGGTCTATAATTGTTACTGCTATCTGGCATATCAAATACGACATGGGTAGCTTGCCAGGCACTGCCATGCGGTTAGCATACTCTTGTAGTCATCTCAAAATCCAGCATTTATTGATGTAATGCACGGCCAAGTGGCTGCACGAGCCAGGCTGTGATAGGCTGGTCTGCTGGGAGGAGATCTGATGAGGGGGAAGTCCAGATGTGGAAAATGGAGGTCCTCATGGAGTGGGGGACGTCTGGCTTGTTGTGAGGATCTGCTGGGGTGGTGGGCCAGGGCTAGAACCTGCCATCCCTCCCAGGCGCATCCTTAGCAGCTGGGCAAAGTGAGAGCCAGTAGCAACTCTGCCCCAGGTCTTTCTCTGGATTAGCATACCTGGGCCGGATTAAAAAAGACTGCAGCAGGGTGGATCTCGATGAGCCAGGCTGTGATAATTATATAATGCAATGTATAAATGCATTATATTGCAATGCAATATAATATAATATAGTATAATATAATACAATGTAATACAATGTAATGTAATATAATGTAATGTAATGTAATATAATATAATATAATATAATATAATATAATATAATATAATATAATATAATATAATACAATACAATATAATATAATATAATATAATATAATATAATATAATATAATATAATATATTATATATATGTATGATATGATATGATATGATATGATATGAATTGATATGATATGATATGATATGATAATATAATATAATATAATATAATATAATATAATATAATATAATATAATATAATATAATATAATATAATATAATATAATATAATATAATATAATATAATATAATATAATATAATATAATATAATATAATATAGAAATATTATAAATATATACAGAAATATAATATAAACATTCTTATAATATAAGAAATGGATGCTGTCTTGTTTGCCAAGGCGCCGAAAATCAGATGGGCTGGACATGTTATGCGACTTGGAGACAACTGCTGGACTAGAGTCAGTACTGAATGGATTCCACAGGACATCAAAAGATCACATGGCCACCTACCTACAAGATGGTCAGACTTCTTTGTCAAGACCCTGAACGAATGGTTTGAGGCTTTTCGTATTCCTGAAGCAAGCAGATGCCTTTGGGCTACACTGGCACGTGACAGGGTCAAATGGAAATATTACTGCTGTCTGCTCGAACAAATCGATGAAAACTGAGATGTCAAGTGATCAAGTAATCAAGTGATCAATATAAGACTTAAAAAAATGCAAACTTATGGTAAAAATTGGAGAAATCATAAAGTAATTTAAGTTTTGATAAAGATATTGCTGAGAGAAAAACAATTAATTTTTATGTAGTTTTAACTGGTTTTGACCAGACTGTGAGGATGCAAGTAACCCTAAACCCATATTAGTGATTTGGTTTCCACTTTTAATATATATTTTTAAATGCCTTATGTGTTGTTGATTTACCAAAAATCAACTTTGTTGAAATCATATCATTTTATAGAACGAGAAACCCAATTGAATTATAAATGTCTCTCCTTTCTGAGTGTAATGTACCAAAACACAGAAGTTGTGTGTAAAGATATGTACACAGTTATTTTCAGTAAATTCAGTACAATATACAGGATATGAATGCAATCAGAAATCTAAATAATAGACAAAAGTACAAAAAACATGTGGCACACTGGCACAACTGAATATTATGCAGCCATTAAAGAAAATAAAGTCATCCAGTTTGGAAGCAACTTGTATAAAATTGGAACAAAATAAGTCAGAGGCAGAAGGATAGATCCAGATGATCTCACTGTTCTGTGGTGCATAGAGAAACAAATACAGGATATGTATATATAATATGAATCCATAATAAACCTTGAATTCTAATAAAGTTAGCTTTATGGAAAGGAACAAAGAGCAAATGGGTTGCTAGACAGTGACATGGGAACATAAGGGAAGAATTGAACATGGAGAAAAAAATTAAGGAAGTAAAAATATGCACTAAAACCGTAACACTAAATGACTGGCAGGGAAGAAGAGGACGTTGTATTAGAGGTGGCATAGCAATGGGGGAGGGTAATGGGTACCTTGGTGGTGGTGTGGTGGTGTGCAGTAACTTTGTACATTGATATAAGGAACTTGAACATTTTTGTATACCTGCTACCTAAACTCTGATACATTTTTGTTTTTTCATTTTTGGGTCACACCCAGTGATACTCAGGAGTTACTCCTGGCTCTGCACACAGGAATTAATCCTGGAAGTGTTCTGAGTTTTCTGGGGACCACATGGGATGCTGGGGGATCAAGCCTGAGTTTGTCACAAGCAACACAAATGTCTACTAGCTGTACTATCACTCCAGCCCCTAAAATCTAATATTTTTTTTAAAAAATTATCTTTAGTCTAAGAGAGACTAACAAGAAGAAAAATATATGAGTCACTGACTATTTTTACAACTTTCTGCTTTAATTAAATATATTTATTGATAGTTCACTATCACTATCACTATCTTCCCGTTCATTATCGATTAGCTCGGGCGGGCACCAGTAACATCTCTATATGTCCTGTCTCATGCTAGTAGAGCCCAAGGGCATCTGCTTGCTCCAGGAACATAAAGAGCCTCAAACCATTTTATTAGGTCATGGGAATGACCTAATATAATTGTTACTGATATTTGGCATATCAAATATAACTCGGGTAGCTTGCCAGGCTTATAAATATTTTATTGTTAGTAATAACATTTTACTGCAGAATACATCACATAAAGCATTTTAGTTTGAATTCATGAAAAAATAAGTGAAAGCCATTCCTATTTTACAGACTGTGACATAAGGTAATACAATGAGTTGTGAAAGAAGAGTATCTTCACATATTTAATTCTTATACATGCTTCTTAAATTAGTAGATGGGTATATGACTTATATCTGATGAACTAGTTACATATCTGCTCAGTCTACTGTTTTTTCTACTATGAAATTATTAAAGACTTTATCTGTGTGCTTGTACGTAAAAGTACAAGAAAGAAAAAGGTATTGAGAGAGCTGCTAGGTCATTTCCTAGGAAGAACATTAAACTGGGTCCATGGTCAATGAATCCCTTAGCAAATTATTTCTTATAATTTTGAAATTGTCATAGTATCTTATGAAAATTTCATATTTTTGTTATCACCCTACCACTAAGGTATGAAGACTATATTCATAAAGCAGAAACATGTTAATGTGCAATTATATGTTCAATACCAATTAATTTTAAGTCAATGGCATTTTTTAGGGGTTTTTTGCTTTTTTGGTCACACCTGGCAATTCTCAGGGGTAACTCCTGGTTCTGCATTTAGGAATTACTCCTGGTGGTGCTCAGTGGACCATATGGGATGCTGGGGATCGAACTCGGGCCGGCTTGGGCCGGCCTTGCAAAGCAAATGCCCTATCCACTGGACTATCGCCCGCCCCTAAGTCAATGACAGTTATTCTTTTCTGTCATCTTGTCCTTCTCCCATTCTGTTCAGACCTGATAGATTTCTTCCTTTTATCT
This sequence comes from Cryptotis parvus, assembly GCA_021461705.1. Lineage (NCBI taxonomy): Eukaryota > Metazoa > Chordata > Mammalia > Eulipotyphla > Soricidae > Cryptotis > Cryptotis parvus. Next base: position 15,731 of record JAJIBD010002735.1, read on the forward strand.
ATCCACAGGCAAGGGCCCACAACCAGGAATATTAGTTCAGAAGAATGCAGGTGGTGCTACTAGGCCAGGAGAGAAATAAAACTATTTTCATGTTTCACCATTGTTATTATGGACGTACATGGTTTAAAATAGTGTTAAACTTAGGGTACAAAGAAACCTCAAACTGGGAGACAGCACTTCCTCCATGTCTACCTGCTACCCTGTTCCACTTCCCCATCCCAGGTGCATCCTTAATATCACCACTAGCTAGACCCAACCCCAACTCTGGGAAATTGCACAAAGGATCCCTCTAGTCTGGAGCTCCCAGATTCCACCACTTGGACCCGGCACTTCTTCCGTGGCCACCTGCTACCCAGATCCACTGCTCTCATCCCAGGTGCACACTGAATTTCCCCGCTGGCCAGACCCAACCCCAGGAAAGTGCAGAAAGGGGATCCGTACTTTTGCAGGTTTCACATCCCAAAAATTCAAAACCGCACAGATAAGCTATAACTTAGAAGTACTTAGTGTATATCCTACACAGAAGTACCAGTGTACATTGGCCACAACATTCCCCACCTCCCACAAAACTCTGCAAGTAGGCATTGACAACCCTCACTGTACTGCCTATTCACATACAGCCATACAATTTGCAACATGTAAAGGTTGTAATGGTAAAAGCAATGTAGAATTCCACCAAAGTCAGTGAGCAATGCCACTAGCCCAGAAGAGCCAAGCAATAATGATGAGCTGTATAACCACTCTGATAAGGAATATCAAAGGGAACTGTTAATGATATATAAGGAGGTCAAAGAAGCAATGGAACACAAAGCCAATAAAATGCAAGAAGACATAACAACAAAACGAGGAAACTGAAAATGAAAATGCAATCAGAAATGACATGTTAAAATGTGGTAGGTAAAATGAAAAACTCACTGGAAGGCCTCCACTTTGGAGCAACAACTGCTAAGGACATAATTAGTGATCTCAAGATGAGGTGCAGAGACACTCTGGACAACAGCAGAAGATGGAAACAAGACTCACAATAAACAAACACAAGAAGAGATAACCAAGATGAAGCCAAAAGGAATAACATAAAGATCATTGAAGTCCCAGAGGGACAGGAAGAAAACCCTGATGAAGAAGCAACTGTCAAAGCCATCATTGCCGAAGTTCCCAGAACTAAAGGGCACTTGAGACCACATCCAGGAGGCATGAATGGGAAACAGCTAAAAGAAATCTGATAAAAATACTCAATACACAATATCCTGAGTCTTTGGGCTCAGAATGTTCTATCTGAAGAATCTGCTGTGAATCTAAGGGATGTTCCTTTGTATGTGAGTCCCCTCTTTGGTCTTTCTGCTTTCAGTATTCTATCTCTAGCTATTGTTCTTGTCATTCTGATTTGGATGGTAATACTCCCTAGAGTTTTATATATTCAAGCAGTTCTTATAAGGATACCCATGTTATTCCCAAATAAATTGTTTCAACATTTGTGAAATATGTATGGAATAATAACCACCTGAAAATTGCTAAATCAATCCTTGGGAAAAAGAAAAGGGGAGGAAACACCTTTTCCAACTTCGGTCTGTACTAACAAAGAAGTAGTCATTAAATCTGCATGGTATTGGAATAAAGACATATCTGTAGACCTATGGAATAGAACTAAATGTCCTGACACACACTGCAGGAATAAACAGACACTTAAACTTTAATAAAGGAACAAAAGATTAAGTGGAGCAGAGAAAGCCTCTTCAACAACCAATGCTGAGTAAACTAGGCAGTTACGTGTGTAAAATTTAACTTAGACCTCTGTCTAATACCATGCATAGAAGTCTGATCAAAATGGATTAAAGATCTCAACACCAAAACTGAATCTAACAGGTACATCAAAGAAAACATAGGCAAAACACTCTAATACATTGAAGATAAGGGGTATCTTCAGAGACGAAACACCACTAACAAAGCAAATGGAAGCAAAGATAAGCATATGCTACTATTTGAAACTGAAAAGCTTCTGTACCTCAAAAGAAATGGTGACCAAGATACAAAGACAGTCCTCAGAATGGGAAAGAATATTTACCCAATAACCATCTGATAAGGGGTTAATATCAAAGATAAACAAGACAGTGGTTGAGCTTTTCAAGAAAAAATAATTCAACCCCATTAAGAAATGAGAAGAAATGAAAAGAAATTTCGACAAAGAAGAAATGTGAATTGCCAAAGGCATAGGAAAAAGCCTCTCCATCTTAAGTCATAAGGACATACAAATCAAAAAAACAAGATATCACCTCATGCTTCACAGACTGGTACACACCGAAAGCTTTTCTGGAAAACAATAATAGGCATTCCTCCAAAAACTAGATGTTGAGCTCCCATTTTACCCATCAATACCACTCCTCAGAATATACCCGGAGACCTAAAAACACATAGCAGAAACACCATCTGCACTTCTATATTTATCACAGCACTATACACAATATCCAGAATCTGGAAACAACCAGAGTTCTGAGAACAGAAGACTGGCTTAAAGAAATATGGTACATCTACGCAGCTGTCATGGAAAATAAAGTCATGAAATTTAAATAAAAATGGATGAATGTGGAGACTATCATGGTTAGTGAAATCAGTCAAAAGGATAAGGACAGATATAGAATGACTGCATTTGTCTGTGGGATATAAATATATACCAGTGTTCTATTAATTGTTGAAAATGGTAACGCAAGTCTAGAACTGAGCATTGAATGTAGGTAAAGGGATGTACCTGGTAATCTGTACATGTATAGTTGGAAACCACAATGTTTAAGAGATGGGAAAGAGGGAAGGAGAGAGAAAGGGAGAGAGAGGAAGATGACAAAGAAAAGACAAAGATGAAGAAGATAATTCACTATTGTTGTTTTCCTGTGACTATTTATCATGGCTCCTTAGTATTATTTATATTGAATACTAATTTAATATTATTTTATTACAGAATAATATCAGAGTTTATCTTTTATCTGAATAATAAGAGTATTATTTACCCAATAACAATAAAAATAAAGAATAATTTTATCTTTTCTCGTATCTGAATTATATGCATGTACATATTTACTATGATTTCTTGCAAATAACATGATATTCATTCATATACTGTTGGACACATTATTAATATATTATATGTATTATAAGTAACACTAAAATTAAAATGTATATATCTTTTTAAATTCATGCTTTTTATGCTTTGGAACAGAGTTTAAGAGTTGAATTACTTACTGGACCCTATCCTAACTCTATTTTCAAGTTTTTTAGAAATTTCCATAATATTTTCCATAAAGTGAAACAAATGACATCCTTGACAAGTAAATGAAGTATTCCTTTTTATGACTTTTCCCACAAATATTGTTTTTGACATTTTTAGTGAAGACCATTCTCAAATATTTGAGGTGATATCTCATTTTTTGCTTCATTACTCCAATAATTGATGAGTTAACTGTTCATTTCTTAAAACACTTTTACATGGATTCAACAAACTTCCTTTTCACATATCATTTTCAAATTTCCATCATTTCTCTCTCTGAATTAATTTCTTCCATGTTATTTTTAAAATTTGCTTCGTAAAATATTTTATCTATTTCTGTGGTTTCTGTTTATTTACAACAAGGGCAAGAACTATGTGTAATTGCATGTTTCATCCTTAGCAACAAATAGATTCAAAATGAGTTAAATCAAATGATTGAATGATTTCAACAACATTAGAAAATGTATCTAAATAAATGTATACCAATGACATTGACTAAATGGTCCGAGTGCCTCCAGTGCATGGGCTATTATTGCCTTTTCCCCTCCTGCCAATAAAATATTGTTCCTGGGCCTCAGTATGGAATAAATGAAATGTCAGAACTGTAAACGCTCTTTTTTCCTCTACATAAGTCTTATAAGATAAGACTGTCCATTAATATATTTTAGCAGCTTTACCACTCAATTTCCAGAAAGGCTAAGTGATTTGACCAAGGTCACCTAGGGTTATCAGTGGGGAGGCTGTTTCTGGTCCAGGTCTGCTGATAGTCTCCACTGATGGATGGCCTACATGGATTCTCCAGTGCACTTCTACTGCCCATGGGATTCTAATTTAGTTTAACAAAAAAAGCTTGGCAAGAATATTTTCTACTAGTGCAGCTGCAGTTTCTTTAATCTATGGTTTGAACTCTGGTCATGTTACCTTAATGTCACCAACTCTCTTTAATAAGAAGTGATCATGGACTGAGCATATGGTCAAGCCTGGGAAGATAGAAATTCCATAGAGGTAAAGCTAGAGAGTCTGAAACACTAGTGGCAGTCATCTTTTACTTACTGTTCTCTGCATAGATCGCAAACAATATTTAAGAGCTATCTTATCTCTACAGAGAATTTCTATACCTCTGTTGGGGAGTGTGATAATCTGTTTTATAAATAATGAAACATTTTAATAGAGGGGAGAGAAGTGTATAAAGATTGCTGATCTTTTTTTCTGGTCTAAAAATCATAGATTGGGCATTTTTAAACAATAGGAATTTATTTTTCATGGATAAGTAATGGGATTTTATAATATTACCTATTTTTCACTGATGAAGTTTGATTTTCTAGCTTAGAGTGAAGCGAAGAGGTATCAATATCCCTAGTGTGCCTTATTCCATTTTGTAAGGACGCTAATCTTATTTTATAACCTCATATAAATTATCTCCCAGAGTTGTTTCTCCAAATACCATCATACTGGTGTCTTAAAGACTCAAATTATAATTTAGTGGGGGACAGTATAAGGTTTCCTCACGAGTGAGTAGAAACTATATGTAAGTAGATAAGCATACTTCTAATAAAAACACATAATTCTTTTCATTAGTCATTATCCAGACACCTCAAGTGAAATTCATGGAGAATTCATAAATTTATCACTTGATGTAAAATATATTCTGAACAGCTAGGAAACATGGTAAGAACTGACTCCTAATTTATTTTTATGCCATGTCATGCAATAGTAAATATATATACACATACACACACATAAACATACATATATTTATGCATATGTATATTTATGACAGTGTGATTCACAAAGTTATTCATCATTGATATTCAGGTGTACAATGCTCTATACAAAGACTAACACCACTGTCAACTTCTCTCTAACCGTGTCCCCAGGTGCCCTCTCTTATGACACTGCATCCTCAGGAACACTTTTAAGTTTCATTATTGGGTTATTATAGAGTGGAGCTTGTGCATTGATCACTGTTGTCTCTATGTGGGGTTTAGGTATAATTCAACTCTAGCCCACTCTATGTGCCTGACCCCTGTCCTTTTAATTCCTGTTGCCTCCTACTTGCTTTATATTACATTTAATATTTTTTCTTCCATTTGCTTTTCACAGGTGCCCTTTCAGTAATTTTGGCCATGTTGGAATATTTGCAACTAATGTCTCCAGTCATATAGGAAAGGTTTTTATTCTTTTCTCAAATATAAGTGTCAGCTTTGCTTTCAGGCTAGTGGGCCAAAGGTTGAAAGTCTTCTTCTTCTCTCTCTTCCTTTTTTTCATTCAGTGCTTTGAATATGTTATTCTCTCTCTTCCTTCGTGTACAGTATCAGAGATCTTTTGGAAACTTGAGATATTCCCACTTTTATTTGAGTTTTTTCTCTGCTTTAAGGAGTGTTTCCTTATTTTTTGCTGTTTGCTTACTAAGAGTCTTGGGCTGGTTTGTTTGAGTCTATTCCATTTGGTACTCTTTAGACCTCTTGAGTCTGCATCTAACCTCCTCCAGACTAGAATATCTCTATTATTATTTTTTCTAAAAGTGTCCATTCATCTTTTGTTTTTCTACTTGTTATTCCTGTAATTTAAAGCTATTCCTTTGCTGATATTCATCAAGTATCTATATTTTTCTTCGTTTTTTACTACTTTATTGTTGTTAGTTTGCATTCAAATTCACTCTTATGATTCTCCCTAATAATGCTGTTCCTGTGGTTTGCTTTTGCATCACTTTGCTCCTTCAGTTTAAATTTATTTGCTGCTCTAAAGAATTTACATTTGAATTGACTGAATTCCTCTTAGGTGATTGCTCTACTTTTTTTTATATTTTATTATACCCACCATGAGATATACAATTACAAAGAAGTTCATGTTTGGGTTTCAGTCTTACATTGTTCCAGCACCCATCCCCTCCACCAGTGCCCATTTCCCACCACCAATGCTCCCCAATTCCCTCCCCTCCCCTAGCCTGCCTCTATGGCAGGTTCTTTATCTCTTTTCTCTTTTTTTCTCTCTTTCTCTCTTCCTTTTCTTACATTGTGGATTGCAATACATACATCTTAGAGGTTATCATGTTATATCTTTTCCTGTATTCAATGCTCAGTTCTAGGCTGGTATTAGCACTTTCGACAATTATTGGCACACTGTTCCCTTCTCTGTCTTACCTAACCTCTGACTCCCACAGCTTTGTGGTAGATTCCACCTTTGACAAGACCTCCTGATCCATGTTTCGCCTGACCTTGGATATTGGTATCATATTTTATATATATATATATATATACATATATATATATATATATGTTTGTGTGTGTTTGTATGTATGCTATATATATACACATATATAATGTATATTTATCCTGCAAATAAATGCAGTCATTCTATATCTGTCTTTCTCCTTCTGGCTAATTTCACTCAACATGATCCTCTCCATGTCTATCCATTTATAAGCAAATTTCATAACTTCATTTTTTCTAACAGCTGCATAGTATTCCATTGTGTAGATGTACCAAAGTTTCTTTATCCAGTCATCACTTCTCGGGCACTCTGGTTGTTTCCAGATTCAGACTATTGTGAATAGTGCTGCTAAGAAAAATAAAAGTACAGATGGTGTTTCTGCTGTGTGTTTTGGCTTCCCAGGGTATATTCCCAGGAGTGGTATGAGCTGGGTCAAATGGGAGCTCAATTTCTAGTTCTTTGGAGGAATGTCCATATTGTTTTCCAAAAAGGCTGTACCAGCTCGACATTCCCACCAACAATGGATGAGAGTCCCTTTTTCTCCGCATCCACGCCAACATTTGTTGTTCTTGCTCTTTTGGATGTGTGCCAGTCTCTGTGGTGTGAGATGATATCTCATTGTTGTTTTGATTTGCATCTCTCTGATGACTAGTGATGATGAGCATTTTTTCATTTGCCTTTTGGCCATTTGAATTTCTTCCTTGAAGTTTCTGTTCATTTCTTCTCCCCATTTTTTGATGGGGGTTGGCTGTTTTCTTCTTGCAAAGTTCTACAAGTGCCGATTAACCCTGGATATTAACCCCTTACCAGATGGGTATTGGGTGAATATTCTTTCCCATTCTGTGGACTGTCTTTGTATCTTGGTCACTGTTTATTTTGAGGTGCAGAAGCTTTTTAGTTTCATGTAGTCCCATATGTTTATCTTTGCTTCCAGTTGCTTTGTTAGTGGTGTTTCTTCTTTAAAAATGCCTTTAGCTTCAATGTTGTGGAGGGTTTTTCCTATATTTTCTTCGATGTACTTTATGGATTCAGGTCTGATATTGAGATCTTTAATCCATTTTGATCTGATTTGTGTGCATGGTGATAGACAGAGGTCCAAATTCATTTTTTACATGTAGCTGCCAACAGTTTTCCCAGCACCACTTGTTGAAGAGGCTTTCCTTGCTCCATTTTGTACCTTTTGCTCCTTTTATCAAAGATTAAATGATCATATGTTTGAGGATGGGTGTCAGGATACTCAAATCTATTCCATAGGTCCACAGGTCTGTTTTTATTCCAATACCACGCTGTTTTAATTACTACTGTTTTGTAGTACAGTTTGAAGTTGGGAGAGGTGATGCCTCCCATCTTCTTTTTCCCAAGGGTTGCTTTTAGCTATCTGTGGGGTTTATTATTCCATACGAATTTCAGGAGTGTTTGGTCAAATTTCTTTGAAGAATGTCTTGGGTTTAGGGACTGCATTGAATCTGTATAAGGCTCTAGGGAGTATTACCATTTTGACAATGTTGATTCCCCCCTATCCATGAGCAGGAATGTGTTTCCATTTCCTCATGTCCTCTTTTATTTCTTGAAGCAATGTCTTGTAGTTTTCTTTGTACAGGTCCCTTTACACTACTTGGTTAAGCTGATTCCTAGGTATTTGATATTCTGTGACACAACTGTAAAGTGGAATCATTTTTCTTAATATCCCTTTCTTCTCTTTCCTTATTTGTATATAGGAAAGCCCTGATTTTTGGGCATTGATTTTGTACCCTGCCACTCTATTATAGGTATCTATTGTTTCTAGGAGTTTTTTGGTTGAGAGTTTAGGGTTCTTTAGGTATAATATCATGTCATCTGCAAACAGTGATAGCTTGACTTCTTCAGAGCCTATCTGGATGCCCTTAATGTATTTTCTTCTCTGATTGCTATGGCAAGTACTTCCAGTACTATATTGAATAGAAGTGGTGAGAGTGGGCAACCTTGTCTTGTCCCTGATCTTAGGGGAAGGCTTTTTATTTTTTACCTATTGAGGATGATGCTCACTGTGGGCTTTTGGTAGATGACTTTGACTATATTGAGGAAGGTTCCTTCAGTTCACATTTTTGGAAGGTTTTAATCATGAATGGGTGTGGATCTTGTCGAAATGCTTTCTCTGTGTCTATTCATATGATCATATGGTTTTTTTATTTTTTCTCTTATTGGTATGATGTATTATGTTTGATTGACTTGTGAATAATGAACCATCCTTGCATTCTCAGTATAAATTCTACTTGGTCATGATGTATGATCTTTTTGATGAGTCTTTGGATTCTGTTTGCTAGTATTTTATTGAAGATCTTAGCATCTGTGTTCATCAGGGAGATTGGTCTGTAGTTTTCTTTTCTTTGTTTTGCCTCTGCCTTCTTTTGGCTATCAGGGTGATATGTGTCTCATAGAAGCTGTTTGGGAGTGTTTCTGCTCTTCTATTTCCTGGAAGAACTTGAAAAGGACTGGGCAATAGGTCTTCCTTAAAGGTTTGGTAGAATTCATTTGTGAATTCATTTGGACCTGGGCTTTTGTGTTTGGGCAGACTTCTAATTACTGTTTCAATTTCCTCAATGGTGATAGGGCTTATTCAGGTATTGCAAGTCTTCTTGTTTCAGCCATGGGAGGTTATAGGACTTCAGGAATTTATCCACTTCTTCTATGTTCTCTCTTCCTGGCATACAGACTCTCAAAGTAATTTCTGATGGTCTTTTGGGTTTCTGTGGTTTCTTGTGATTCAGTCTATTTGGGTTCTCTCTACCCTGTCCCAACAAGTCTTGCCAGTGGTTTGTCGATCTTGTTTATTTTTTCAAAGAACCAGCTCTTGGTTTCATTAATCTTCCGGATTGTTTTCTGGGTTCCCAACTCGTTGATCTCCTCTCTAAATTTTATTATTTCCTTCTTTCTGCCTAGGTTGGGCTCCTTTTGTTGGTCTTTTTCTAATATTTTGAGCTGTGATGTCAGGTTATTTATGTGGGCCTCTTTCTTTTTACATCATGAATACTTTCAGAGCTATGAACTTTCCCCTGCCAACTGTATGTGACCCCTGCGCAGCCTATGAAGCCAACCAGTCCCAGGTAAAGGTCCGAACTTTAACCAACGAGACCAAGGCACACAGAGCCCCAGACCCGCTGCTGGACCACTTCCTCCCAGCTCCCGCAAATGCCTCCCATCCCCCACCAGGTGTTTCTGACCCCTATGCACCCTGCAGAACCACCCACTCACATCCCACAACTATAAAAATAATAAGTAGCAAACTACTTACTATTTATCTTAAATGAGATACCAGTGAGCATTCGTCCTATATTCCTTGCCACCCCACCCCAAACTCTGCAACAAAACCCAGATACCTACTAACTGTACTATCTAGCCACCCAAGAACACATATTTGCAACCTACAATAGTTGTAATGGTAAAGCAATGCAGAATTCCATCAAGCTCAATGAGTGAAGTCACTAGCTCAGATGAGCCAAGCACTAACGATGAGCTATATAACCTTTCTGATAATTAATTTCAGAAATAATTGTTAAGAATGCATAAGGAACTCGAAGAAGCAATGGAATACAAAATCAATAAAAATACAAGAGGACATGAGAGCAGAAATGAGGAAAATGCAGACCAAAATATAAGCAGAAATGATAGATATTTAAAAGTGGTAAGTGAAATGAAAAAATGAAAAAACACTGGAAGGCCTTCATAGCAGAGTAACAACTGCCGAAGGGAAGAATTAGCAGTCTCCAAGACGAGGTCCAAGATTCTCTAGACAACAGCAGAAGATGGAATTTTTTTTAATTTAAAATTCTCCTTCAGAAGCCTGCCTAAGAATGGAAAATCATGAGACTGATACTCCTATACTAAAATACCATGTGAGATTATCATTAAAAGGAATCAAGTAGCAAAACTTTAAACTTTGTTTCTATATATGTGAACATCTTAACAAATCCATGTAATCATGGATATAAACTCAATAATATATTTTAAAGAAAATCATCTGACTTCACGTCCTGTGGAAAAGCTCAAATTTGTGCTGCTTTTATTTTTTTTCATAGGGGCCGCTCTTCTCTGTGCTCAGAGGTCCCACATGGCACCAAGAGGTGAGTTCATGACCCATCTCTGATCAGCTACTGCTCTACCACTTGAACAAGCAACCTGGTCTTTCTTCCTGACCACAATACAACACCTTCTGAAGCTGATATAATGTGTATTTGCTACATACTATTTGCCTTGATGTCTTAGAAACTTAATATTAGTATTTATAAATAAGAAAAATGTGCAATTTTTAAAAAAAATAAATCAGTTGATTTAGCTGGAATGAGCTTTGGAAATTTCAAATTAATGATCTCTGAATTGTTTCTTATTCTTATTTTAAAGCAAAAGGCAAGAGCTTTTGCATTATTTTTTTTCATTTCGATCAATTCAAGTTTGCTTTCAGGGCTCTGCTTTGTTTTAGAATCACCCTGATTCATGTATCTAAGGCTAGTGTTGGAAATGCATTAATTCTATGAGGAAAGATTTAGAATCAGAAGTCCTACCAATGGAAGAGCTATATAAAAAAATGTAGTTTTTCTCTGTCTTGGACCCATTTCCAGGTTTTTTATGAAGTTTTATGTGCAAGTCTAATTTTTTTTCTAGGCAATAATTTTCTAGGTACTAATTAACTTTTCGTTAATCTTGACGAAGCCAGATGCTTTTCACCTTTGAAATCTTACCTTATCTTCATCTCAGGTGCTGGAAGAAGTAAATGAGATACTCATATTTTGCCAGTAAATTCTGATATCATCATCATATTCATTAATCCACTGCATCTTCATGGTTCATTAAAATAGAGCATTCTGGATATCTCCACTATACATGCAAACGCTGTTTGAACATCTTGCAGGAGTCAAAAAAGTCCAGCAAAAAATGGCCCTGCTGTTCTCTCTTAACTGGTTCAGCGTCTCATTAGTGTGTGGTTCTAGCAATATAAAAGCAGTGATTGTGTTGGACACTACGGTGCACAGTCCCTGACCCTTACTGGGGGTCTATAATTACTTGTCTAAGGGACAATATATAAGAGCAGTGTCAGGTTTGAGGTGGTGTCCCAGGGTAGCTAGGGGCACCAGCAGTCACAGATATAACTTGCTGACTTGGCAGAGACTGTATGCTTCTGAATGGTGACATTCTTGAATTCAGAATAAAGTTGCTTCTTTATCATCCCCAAACAGAAAATCATCCCCTTTCTTACTATTTGCACAACATACCTTTGGGTAAAGATGATTTATGTACAATAGTTTCTTACTCATGAATAAATACACTTTTGTTATTGTTTTGGTTTTCAGATGTATCCAGTAGGTACTCGAGGGACCAAACCTGGTGGTGGGTATACATCTGGAGGTGTTCGTGGGATGAGACCTAGATTAGTCCCATGCAAGGCAAGTGATTTCACCTCTGTTTTATATCTCTGGTCCCGAAACGCATTTGGGAGGCCATACTCGGCAGTACTCAGAACTTACTCCTAGCTCTGCTCTCAAGGATCCACTTCCATTGTGGGCCTTATGTGGTGCTGGGAATCGAACCCAGGCCAGATACAAATAAGTTTGTACACCTTCTGCTACAATCACCCTACCCTCTGGCACCCAGAAATGCATTTGCATATTTAAATTTTTTCAATAACTTTTAGAAGACTTCTTGTACATAATGGAAATAAATATAAGACTAACACCAAGTCAGCCCTGTTGCTATTAAATTCGTTCTTAAACATTGAGCACAGGAAACCCTTTATAACCTCCATTCAGTTGTGCACTTCTACCATCCCATCTTAGCTGGGAGTTCCATAATAATCCCAAAAGACAGTGGTTTAAACAGCAGAAAATTTCCTCTATTTTGTAATCAGGCAAGTCCCAGTCTAGGAGACTAACACGCCTAGATTGTTTTGGGGGAAAGGTTTTACTCCTGTCTGATACCTTCTCACTGTATAATCACATAGCTGGAGAAAGGAACCTCTAAGGTTCCTTTTAAATTTTATATAATTATAGTTATGTCACATGTTTATAGTAATATTGACTTTTTGGTTTTATTTTTATTTTTTTGCTTTCTGGGTCGCAGCTGGTGATGCTCAGGGGTTACTCCTGGCTCTGTGCTCAGGAGTTGCATCTGGTAGTGTTCAGGGTATGATATGGGATGCTGTGCATCGAACCTGGGTAGGCCACACAGGACAAACTCCCTACCCACTGTACTATCGCTCCTGCCCCTGACCTTATGGTTTTAGTGTGCACTGTTACCTCATTAAATTACCAACACCAAATGTCTAAGACTGTCTACCAATATTCTCATGTTACTTCCAGTAAAACTGTTCACCTGCCCATCTTTTCACTCTCTTGCTCAATATTCTCAGTTTGGAATCCAAGGCCAAAGGTTTGTTATTTTTATATGCTGTTTATTTGTGTTATGTTTTTCTATATATGATATATGAGTGAGGTTATCTCCCATTGTCCTTTCCCTTTGACTTGTTTTAATTTATCATAAAATAGTCTCTCATTGATAGAAATGGAATGATAGTCTCTTATTCCATTTTTAGTAAACTTCATGATTTCGTCTCTTCTTATGGTAGCATAGTATTCCATTCTGTATATATACCAAAACTTCTCTATCTACTCATATTCTGTTTGACATTAGGGTTTTTTTTTTAATATTGTGGTTATTGTATCCCTCAAACATAAACTTATTTATTAAGAAATATATTTGTATAACTATGTTTATTTGAGGGATTAGTAATCCTGTTCTTTTTAATAAAGATGTTCATCCCATCCTGTGGAATCCACTTTCCCAACATTTTCTAAACTTAATTACTACCCAGAAGCTTTCCTTAATACTATCACCTTGGGGATTTGGGTTTCAAATATGTATTTACTAGAAGGGGTGAATTCATACATTCATATACATATACCCATTTACTATATCACTGTAAAACACATTTTGTTATCATTTTTATAACTTACAAAATTGTAATGAAGGCATATTAAGAAATATGGAAAACATGATATTCTTGATATAAAAGATGCGATGAGATCATATAAGTGGGAAAGATAGTAGGTTATCTCAAACCTATACTGATAACCTATTCTACTGACTAGTAATATACTTCTATTTACTACATCTGGCAATCACAGTAAGTCAATGTGCAAAAATATGATATAAATAAAGCCTGAATTAATTAGCGATTTAGCATCTTATAAAATTTAGATTTTTTTGGTACAGAATTCTCCAAAATTTAGTTATATGTGCTTCCATTTCTCATATGACATTATCACAGGAAATAAAATTACCAAGAGGTGTACCATTGTATCCTTGAGTTTAGAATTATTTATCCCTTGCCCTTTTTATTAAAGCAACTATTGAATTTTATGCTATTTAGGGTCAGGAATACCCTATTTACAACTAATTTATCTTCTGCCATGTTGGTATGAATTGTTCAAAGAAATTAAGTGATAGTTGGAGGAAGTTCTACTTAACTGGGAATCAGTACCTAAAGCCAGTAAAAACTAAAATTTCAGGTATGAAATGCACATATTCCATAAGCGTGTTTCTGAGTGATGGTGAGAGTGTCCCAAAACAAGTACTGTCCGCTATATGTTAGAGTTTTCCATTTTAGGTATTGATTTATGATAAAATACATAAATTCTAAGCCTAATTGATGTACCGCCTAACACAACTAAACTCTACAATCTTCTCAGGAGTATTGTTATAAATCTACTTTAGCTGAGGTATTTAACAGTCAATTCTAATAGTTAAAGGCTAATACTTGGTAATAATCAATCTGGAAACCTTGACTCATGTTCCTGTGTAAGTTGTTAAGGGGGGAAAGAAGCCGAATTCTTTGTAAGCAAATGTCAATCCTGGTCACGACAAATCGTTGCCTACTTCAGTTGGAATATATTTAAGCCAACTGAATTAAACATAATTAGCATGCTATTCAATGGCTTGGTGATGTTGCAATTGGGAACTTCATCTGACCTATCCCTGATAATGAAAGTCAATACTTCATCCATATTGAGAGAGGTCCCATACTATTAATTTCACCCACAGTCATTTTTGATATCAGAACCATTTTTAATTCACCCTTATACACTAACATCTCATTCAAGTGCCACCACTGTCCTATAACTGGGAGGCTAGTGATGATGGTAAAAATGCATATTCAAAGGAGAGGAAACAAAAGTAAGAAAAAAGTACTTCTAAGGCAAATAAGGGTGATATATTTCCTTTTTGTGTACTTAAATATGTATAAATACATATTTATACAATGAGTTAAATACATATTTATACAATTGTATTTATACAATGTATAAATATATATTTGTAAATTTATACATATTTATACAATGACTTTAAGTCATTTATAAAATGACTTAAATATGTATTTATACATATTTAAGTGCACATATAAATAAACTAAATATCATTTGAAACTGTTACAATTATATGTACTGACTTACAGAATTATTTGTGCTGCCTTTAATGAAAGAAAAAACTATAAAACGATATTTACAGTAAGGTTCTTTAGAGTAAAACAAATACTATAAATCATATAAAGTGAAGGGTTTTGAAAAATATGTATGAATCTTATATCGATATTCAGGAGTGGTAGAATTAGAAATCTGGGACAACTAGGAACAAATTAAATATGAATGTAGATATAATATAGGTTTGTAAGAAAGTAAACCAAAACAGCTAAACTGGTTGTATTAGAGTAAGTAAATATTTTAGTAGCCATATCCAAAATTGAAGAATGTTTAAAATACAGTGGTTCTTTAAGCTTTTAAATAAAAATAATGCAAATGTATTATTTTTGAGCTGATCAAAACATACAGATTTTAAGCTAGAATGTTAACTAACTATAATTAAAGTTGGTATTTTTTCACTGAAAGATTAACGGCATCTTCTGGGCTAAAGATGTAAGTAAAAGTGGCTCATGCACACAGTTCACTGTGGGATTTGGATGGATCATTGCAATAATTTTTAAAGCTGTGTTCTTATTCCGTAATCTATTTTGTGAGCTCTATTGAGAACAACTGCCCTTGTAGCCGCTGGAGAGAAGCAGAGTTCAGGTAATCTCATCCTTTACTCTGCCCCAAAGTGCTTAACCTTCTTTCTGTGCACACATTCCAATCAGCACAAAAGACACTTTTCATTACTTTCTGAAAAACCACAGCATCAAAATCTTTTGGATTTTTAGATAACCCTAAGATCATCATAAAGGGACTTTGAGGCATCTGGAAAAGCTCCCCTCACAGAAGTACTAATTGGATGGAGACACTGGGCTTTTAGACTTAAGCTCTGTGTGTGTATTTAAGGTTGACCACGATTAAAGTGGAAAGAGAAGAGGAAGAAAGTAATCTGCTTTCATTTACTCATTTCTAGTGCTCCTGGAGAGGAACTCCTCTAAAGATCACCTCCTGAAGATATGAAGACATTCAGAGCTTGGTTTGCACCCTCTTTTAGCATTTCATGCTAAGAATGCTGGAAAAAAAACATATTTTACATATCCTGCTGGGTACTCTACAAATAAGGAAGGTAGAGATTGTGAGACTGTTATTATCTATAAACATGTAAACACATACACAACAAACTGAGGAGAAGGGAAGAGATGGAGTTGAGAAAGAAAAAGATGATAGAGGGAAGGAAAGAGGGGAGAGATAGCGTGAGAGCACACTGGTTTAGCAAAGTGCAAATAAAGGAGAAAATTATCTCCAAACTAGGTTTCCATAGTATTTCACACAGATGACAATTGTCTCTACATTCTGCATTTATTAGCTGAGGCACTATACTTGACTTAGAGTACTGGTTAAAATAGTTGGAAGGCATAACTCTGCTAATAATACAGACGGAAGTGAAAGAAAATAAGTAAAGAGAAAGTCTCTGTTCTGAACTTCTGAGGATGAAAGCCAATCAGTTAATGACAGAGATTATTCAGACACTAATTTGGGAGATAAAAGGCAGAAAAAAAGTGTAGTTACCTTAGTAGTCAGGTGATATGTGCCACACATCCCCTGTGAAGTGAATCATTCAAGGGATTATTTGCTAAAATCCCAGAAGAGGCAAAATATGGTTTCCAGCTTTTTTTTTTTATCACAACAAAGTACAGCTGATGCAAATCCTGAATAGAGTATTATCAGGCGTCAGTAAGGCAATTTTTTACAGAGACATATCTCTTACATAATGGCTAAAATTAATAGAATTGCATTCAAATTATATATTAAATATATCATATAGTTGAGCATTTAAGAGGATATATTCACTCAAGGCTTCCAATAATTTGAGTCATTCCTTAAAATGATTTTCAAAATAAATTATTAAATGTCATTACATAAACTCTTTAATTTCTAACCAACTATAAGAATTGCAAAACCTTTTGGGATCACTCCTAGATTTTAATATTAGTAAGAGTATTTATCATCTTCTTTATCATAAGGATAAATATTCCTCCTTGCCTTTTGTTGTCTATTTTAGGCTACTTGCAACAGTGCTCAGGTGCTTCGGGGTCATACCTCACGGTGCTCAGGGTGCCAAGATAAACCAGCATTTATCTAGCATAGTTATTTGCTAGACAAGAGTCCCTAATCTTTGTACCACTCTCCAACCTCTGGCTCAAAGTCTTTATTAGAATTATATTCTGACAATTTACTCAGAAATATCACTGGTGGAAGTTCAACTACAGTGTGACCAGGAAAAAATAAGAATCTGCGAAACTGAAGATAGATCAATTGAAGTGGTCTGATCTGACAAAGCTAATTTAAAGGAAGAAAAGAAGAAAATTTCTCTCATTCCTAGAGGAAGCAATCAGGTTCATTAGCAAATAGGTTATGGGCCTATTAGGACAGTAGCAAAAAGAAAGGACAGAAATAACATTTGAACAAATAAAGGAGGAAAACACCCATATTCGAAGATAAAATATTAATGTGCATACCCAGAAACCACAAACATTGCCAACTAAAGTAAACTCAAGTCTCTCTGTAAATAGAAACAACCTAATCAAACTGAGTGGAAAAAAAGACAAAACTTGTTTCATAAGCAACAAGACAAACTCACAGGTAGTTAAGTGTCAGTAAGAGTGATGACAAATTTATCAAAAAGTATAAAAACTGAGTTGTATGAAAGCTTAATTCTAAAAACCTCCATTCTGTTTCCACAGGGGTTGAACCAGATAGCATTCCACTAGCAGTGGATATGAGTTCCCTTTTGATCACAACCCCACCAACATTGATTTTTCCCAGTATTTTGAATTTTTATTTTAATATACAAAAAGTCACAATTGTTGATTCTGATACAATTCTAGAATTAAAATTGATTAGATAACAAAGCTCCAATATTTAAATCAATAAGTATAAAAATCCATGTATGTAAAAATTGTTATATTGGATTGCAGGCCCGTTAAGTCCTTTTATTTTGTGAAATAAGATGGATTTTATTGAACAAAACTTATTCAGAAAGATGGAGGGGAGGCTCGCTATTTGAGCCTGCTTTCCTCGAATACATAATTTGCTTGCTTGTCTGTTTCCTTGCTCGCTTATTTCCACTCAAGAGAGGTGATGTGTTCTCTCTTCAACACATTTCTCACCTGGTATTTGATCTACTGTTTTCCTATGTACAGACAGTTCTAATGTCTTCTACTGTCTCCAATAAAACATAATTGGAGGATTATGCCTGCCGATATGTGTATATATTCCAGTTATTAATTTTGGAATTGGGGAAGTAACCACAGGATAAAAAACCATTGTATTATGACACCACTCAGAGGAATCTGAGCTGGAACTTTAGCACTTGGACTCTGAAAGCCCTAAATTTTATAGAGAAACCACAGTGATATTTTCTTTCTCCTGGCATAAACATCAATTCAGACTCAATGTTTCACAATTTCTAAAAGCTTTGATTATTTTGTGATCCTCAATATTCAGTTACCCTGGTAAAATGCACTGGATGCCTTTAGAGATAATTGTGATTAAATATTAAATCTTAAGGATTGTAGAATACTAGCTTCTTTTATTAATGGGACTTGGTCTCCCTTTTATTCAAGACAGCGTGGGTTTCTAAGTTGTTTAATGCATGGGGATTGATTGAGTGACCTTGACTTTCTGTTTTTCTGACTCAGATTAAAATACAAAACCATAGTAATCACTGTAGGGTTTTATCAGCAGAAGGATCAATAAGTATCAACAAATATTATCTAAGATCAATAATATAATGAATGTCAATGGAACTAAATTGAGAATTGAGAAAAATGCATAATGCATGTTAACTTACTTTCTTTTTTTCTTATGAGTGTGTCAACATCCTTTTAAAAATAGAATTATGTTGAAAATAATTTCTCTTGAATCACTTCTAGGCTATTTTCCTTCTCTATTGTTATAGAGTAAATGAGAACACTGAATTAGCAGAGTATCTATTTAAAACATTTTTGGTATATGATAAGATGAATAAATGAAAGATTATCTAGCTGTGTGACTAAGAGAGATTTTTAAATATACAATCTTAATAGCAAGGTATGTAAATTATTAGCAATTGTATTTCAAAATATAGAACATAGATGGATATACTAAAAGTGTTTTATAAAATATAAGAGATTTGATCACTCTTGAGGGAATGGCTTATTTCTTCAAGAAGAAAACAGTAATGATAAAAATTAGGCCATTTTCATGTTCTCTTGCCAAGAATAGATGGTCAAGAAAGATGACTTGTTTGTAAAAGGACTGGAATTGTTTACTGTATGTTTAGCTGTATGTTTCACCATGTTTTAATAAGCTTCACACATACAAAAACTGAAGGAATATTTTAGGTTTGTAATATGTTTTACAGTTTTTAAAATTTTAGGCACTGAGGTTTACAATACTGTTTATGATATAACTTATTGCTTACAATGTTCTAGCACACCATTATCCACCAGCACATACCTGCCCTGAACCTAGCCCTCCACCACTCTCTTCTCTCCATGATAAGCTCAGTTCTGTAGATCAGTTCTCAGTGTCTGTTGTATTTGTAGATTCATTACCTCTTTAATGTTTATATGAGATGTGAAATAGGTCATTCTGGATATCCCTTCTTCTGACTTCACTTTGCATAATACTCTCTGAATCCAAATTGCATTAGTTTGTATTTCTGTAAGGTTGAGTGATATTCCATTGTGTGTATATGTCATTACTTGTTTATACAGTCTTCTGTTCTTACTAACATATTTTGGCTACTCTGAATGGTGCTGCAATGAACATAGGATCTGAAATGGATTTTCTGAATAGAGCTTTAAAATGGAGTCTTGTGTATATGCCAAGAACTGAAATTGCTGGATCATAAGGAAATTCAGTTCTTAGTTGAGTAGTTTCCATATTGTTTTCCAAAAATGTTGTCACCTTACTTTTTAAGGAGGTGGCAAAACAAAGCAATGGAGAAAGAGCTATGTCTTCAACGAATGATGCTAAAACAATTTGATATCCAAATATGAAGGCAAGTATTTAATAACGTGTATAAGAATTAACTGAAAATGTGTCAAAATGAATGCTGAAAGTATAAAAAGCAATAAATAAATTGGAGTATACAAAAATTAAAGTAAATTTTCACAAATATAAAAATACCTCCCATGAAATGAAAACGTGCTAATTTGTATGGGGGACTGTGTGATGAACATAAAAAGACTCATATGTCTAAAAAATGGAAAAAATTATTCAGTTTTACATTAAGCAAATATAGGAATGGGTATTACTCCTAAGAAAATGCGGCGGCATTTGGCCAAAGTTTATGTAAAAAAGTACTTAAATTATTAATGAATGGAGACATCAATTCAAATTGTATTATTTTATATTCACTATCATGGCTATATTAGAAGAAATGGACATTAGAAAGTGTGATGAAATGAAGAAACTGAAACCCTTATACATCATTGTAGGCAACAGATAATTGTTATAGTTAATTTAGGAAAATTAATAAAAATGCTTTGTAGTTAATTTAGAAAACATTTTAGCATTTAGAAACTTCTAAAAGGAATTTTAACTTCTAAAGGAATATCTAGTTAAAAAGTATACAAATTTTAAAGCAACAGGATTGTAGCCAAAAAAAGGCAAAACTATCCAAAAAATATATATTTATCTATTAATAAATAACAAAATAATATAAGTTTATATGATATTATAAAAAAAGATAAAAGTTGCCTTTTTTTTCCAAAGTACCTGAACCTTGATCACTTGATCACTTGAATCCCGTTATTCATCGATTTGCTCAAGCGGGCGCCAGTAACATTTCCATTGGACCCTATGCCACGTGCCAATGTAGCCCAATGGCATCTGGTTGATTCAGGAATATGAAGAGCCTCCAAACCGTTCCTTCAGGGTCTTTACAAGGAGGTCTGACCATCTTGTAGGTGGGCGGCCACGTGATCTTTTACCATCCCGTTGGGATCCAGTAGGTAACAGCTCTAGTCCAGCGGTTGTCTCCAAATCGCATTACATGTCCAGCCCATCTAATTTTCAATGCTTTGGCAAACGAGACAGTGTCCCTGATTCTGGAATAGCAACAGAGGTCAGAACTCCGGATTCCTTCTCTCACTTGGAGTGAGGTGTGATATTCCAAGCATAGCTCTTTTGATTCCTCTCTGGGAGACCCGAATAGCATTCTCATCCTGCATTCTTAGGGCCCAGGTCTCTGAGGCGTATGATAATGCAGGGAGAACAGTGGAGTCGAAGAGATGTGCCCGGAGCCGGAGGTTCTTTGTCCTTTAAACTATTTCTTCGATGCCTTTGAAGGCATTCCATGCCGCCTCTCTTCCTTCTGCGCAGCTCAGGTTTTAGGTCGTTCATCATGTTGTTTCTCGACCTAGGTACACATAACTGCTGCATTCAGAGATGTCTGTTCCATTGAGAGTGAATGGGGCCTCTGGAACTAGTTCATTCCTCATAAACATGGTTTTCTTTAGATTCAGCTGTAGACCAATCTTTCCGTATTCTCGGTCGAAGTCAGCCAGCATTTGTGCCGCTTGGCTAATGTTTGGTGTTATTAGAACGATGTCATCATCGAAGCGGAGGTGGTGTAGTTGCCGACCATCTATCTTCACTCCCATTCCTTCCCATTCTAATTGTTGCATGATGTTCTGGGGGGGCGCTGAAGAGTTTTGGTGAAATGGTATCACTCTGTCGAACCCCTCTTTTCACATTAATGATCACTCCTTTGTAGAATGGTGAGATCCTGGTGGTGAATCCGTAATACAGCCCACGAAGGATCTTGATGTATTGGGTTTGAACACCCTGTTTGGCTAGGGCTTCGATGACTGCTTCAGTCTCCACCAGAATCAAAGGCTTTCTGTAAATCAATGAACGTGAGACAGAGCGGCATCTTGTACTCCCTACAAACCTCAATGAGCTTGGTTACCGTGTGGATATGGTCGATTGTGCTGAATCCTTTCCGGAAGCCTGCTTGCTCGCATGGTTGTCCTTCATCTAGTCTTCTGCTAATCCTGTTCAGGATGACTCTTGTAAGCAGCTTGTAGATGATGGACAACAGGCAGATGGGGCGATGGTTGCCAATGTCGTGAAGGTCTCCCTTCTTGAACAGTAGAACTGTCCTGCTGGTTTTTCATTGGGAGGGAACCTTGCATTCGGACAGGTAGCGTGTGAAGAGCCGAGCTAGTGTATTGATGAGTACCGACGGCAGATTCTTCAGATGTTCAGGTCTGACTATGTCTGGGCCTGGTGCTGTTCCCTTCTTTAGTGACGAGATGGCAAATCGGATTTCAGAAGGGAGAACGTTGGGAATGACATATCTGTCCTGTGGAATTTGGTATGTGGGCAGGTGGATGGGGCTATCAAAGAGATTTGAGTAGAAGTCCTGGATAATCTTCTCCATTGCCTTTCTGGAAGATGTGATAGATCCATCAGGGCTTCAGAGGGCAGTCATCTTGGTCTTATAATTAGTGAAGGAAAGGCGGGCGCGTGCGTATGCTTTTCCCTTCTTCTGCTGCATCCTCTAGTATTTCTGCTCTTCTGTCTTTGAGGTCTTCTTTTTTATCGCTTCTCTGCACCGTTTAGCAAGCTTGGACGTTAGCATTTGGTCTCATGAGGCTCGCGCCTTGCCACGTTGGCGAATGAGCTCGAGAGTTTCAGAAGACAGGCGTCCTTTTGTGTCTTTCTCTCTCTCAGCATTCTTCGCGCAATCATGGAGGTGCTGAACCAGTCAGTTGTATTCTTCATCGATGTGGTCAATGGTGATATCTTCCCATGTTGCTGCAATGGTGCCAAAGAGTTCCCAGTTGGTGGTCATTCTGGGAGTTCTCTTCTTAAACTTTGCAGCCTTTTCTCCCCTTGCGGGACATAGAATTTTGCACGAAGGAGATGGTGATCCGATCCTGTTTGGAATGTGGGGACGACAGCAACATCGGTCAGACAAAACCGTCGATTGAAGATGATGTGGTCAATTTCATTGTGGAACTGTCCACCAGGAGATTCCCATGTCCAACGTTTCTCTTCAGTCTTCTGGAACTGTGAGTTCCCATGAATGGTCTTGGTGGACATGATGAACTCAGATAGTCTCTCACCCTGTTCGTTCCATTCTAGGCCATGGGTCCCAATGTGGAGTTTTTCAGCCGATCTTCTCGGTCCTATCTTGGCATTAAAATCACCAACTATGATCTTGTAGAAGGTGTGATCTTTTTTATAGAACTCCTCCAGTTCCATGTAGAATTTCTCAATTTCATCTCCTTTGTATGTGGATGTTGGTGTGTAGACAATGAGGATAGAAATTGCTGGCAGTGGGCCACATCTCTTCAAGTGTAATCGTCCTATTCGGTTTGTTAGGCATTCAAATGAATCAATGTTGACGGCCACGTTCTTGTTGACAAGAACACCAACGCCACCGATGCCTCTTTCGTTGCATGTTCCAAGGAACAATTCTTCTCCTGTGTCAAATAGAGCATGATGCAACTGATGCCTCCTCATCTCAGTCAGACCAATGATGTCGTACTTGATCTTTTTTGCTTGCACCATCAGATCCTCAATATATGCTTCCGATGCCAGCATACGTGCATTGAAAGTACAGACAGTCATTTTAGTCCTTCTTGGTTTTGGCAGCCTAGGATGGCTGTGAAATTTTATCAGGCACTGCTTGTTCGCCTTTCTTACTGCTGCCGTATTAAGGGATCTTTCAGGGTCAGGAAATAAACATTTTTGTTACTGGTTTTGGCATATTGAACACGCATTGGACAGCTTGCCAGGCTCTGCTGTGTGGGCGCTATACTCTCATTACTTTGTGGGGCTCTCTCAGAGGGGTGGGTAGACTATTCACAGCAATTTGGAGGTAAATCCAAACCTCCAAATTGCAACGCGGAAAGCTGGTTTCTGCTCTGCTGGGTGTATCTGTGTCTGTGGCTCAAGCATTCCTGGGCTTGAAATACTCTCGTCTGAAGGGCAGGTCTCTGCAGGGTGGGTCCTTGTAGGGTGAGTTTCTGACAAGCTGGGCTGGAGACTGGATTAATCTGTTTGGTGGAGATCTTACGAGGCTGCGGAGTGTGGGTGGTGAAGATCGCTGCCAGCATGGTGTGGGGGGTTTCTCTGGGCTATTCCGAGGCTCCATCGGGATGGTGGGATCGGGTTGGAAGTTGCTCTCGTAGTCCATGGAATGCAGGGGGGTTCAATGGGGAAACTGGTTTCTGCTCTGCCAGGAGTATCTGTGTTTAATTGGTATTAAACCTTGCTTGACCCCTGAAACCTCTGGAAGGAACTCTTGAAAAGCAAGTTGGAAATGGTCTTCCATGTACTGTCATGTACAACTCTTCACCTCCTTTTCTTCTGCCCTCCCCCAAGCTGGATACAGAGAAGCAGCAGGATCAGGAGAAGGGAAAGCTCCTGGTGGAGCAGTCACAGCCCCACCTGCCTCCAGCGTGAACCTTGATAATACTATGCAAATAAAATAATTTTTTTCTTTTTTTGTCCTTTTTGGGTCACACCCTAGCAATCCCTCAGGAATTATTCCTGGCTCTGCACTCAGGGTTTGGTAAAATTACTCCCATTTATAGCACATTAGTGCAAATTGTTATCTCTGATATTTTTTGGCATTGACTTTTTTTTTTTTTTGGTCTTTTTGGGGTTGCAAGGCAAATGCCTCTCTGCTGTACTATCCCTCCAGCCCTGGCTGTTTCATTTTTTACGTAACTTTACATGTTTTACTATACTATATATTTTTCTGATACATTCAGGATATATATACATATATATACAGTATATATGTATATATATATCCTGACTATATATATATATATATCCTGTATATATATATTTGTGTGTGTGTGTGTGTATACCTGAAAGGAAAAGGAGTTGTGTGTGTGTGTTTGCTTAAATTTTTATTTTTTAAGATGCACTGAAATATTTTATTTCATAATCAATATCTGAGAAAAAATTTCCATCAGACAAAATATTATTTAAAATTATTGGTCATAAATGTATGCATATAAAATGTCAAAATATATACATGTTTTACTCTGCTGGCTTTGCCTGTTAATATTCTTCAATGTATTGGTGTTTTCCCCTCTATTTAAGATAAAGAAAATTGGGTTAAGCTAGATATTAGTTTGATCATTTTTTAAAAAATATTACATTCATTTACTCTTCTTGGCAAGAAAGGCTCCAACATAGCAGGTTATATTTTAGTAATTTGCACTATTTTATTACTAATATAATTGAGGAAATTCCTTTCCTATACTACTAATCATTTTTTTATAACTGTTCACCATTGACTTTTCTAATATTTACTCAGGGTCTTCCTATCTGACATATATTCCTGCACTTACAAGAAAACGAAAATAGTCATTTTAAATACCAACTATTAGGAGCAGAGAAAGGCATGGCTGAACACATGACGTCCAGAGCCAGACAGATGAAAGCTATGGCAGTTTGTCAGTCACATATATTCACAATTTGATTTGGAGAAACCTGATCTAAAAGCAGAAATGAGACTGAAGTAAATACCATATTGACCATATTTCTTGTGAAAACAGCCTCCAAATTTGAATGGCTTTCAAATGCAAAACTGTATTTCTTATTCATGTTTACAGGAGTTTTTTGGTTCGCCTGGACCTGCTCTGTGTCTCTCACTTATGTTTCTTCTTTACAGTGTGATAATACCCAATCTTAGGAGCACATACATCCTGGAGTGAAGGAGAAATCAAAATGCCTATTGAAATTACATGAAGGCTGTGCTATGCAACTACATAAGGATTCTGCAATGAACTCGCCTTGATCTATTCTCTCCATTCTCCCATGCCAGAGCATGTCATCTAACCAAGCCTGATGATAACAAAGCAAGGAAGAACTTATTTCAAACAAAGAAGTTCAAGGTCACGTGTGCACACTTCTTTTTTTGGGCGGGGTGCAGGGGTGGGGCACACCAGGTAGTGCTCGGGGGCTTGCTCTGGGCACTCTGCTCAAAGATCACAGATCATTCCTGGAAGGTAGGAGCATATTGAGAACTGGGGATAGAATTCAGGCTAGCTGCATGCAAGACATGTGTTCTACTCTCTGTCCTGTCTCTTCAGCTTCTGCACATATCATATGAAGACATACCTGTGACAACTTAATTGATCATGCTCTACATATTTGACTATAAATACTCCTTGTCCTCTTTTAGCTCACAGTGTCTTTACTTCTGACCTCGAAAAATCACCTAAAAATCCTTGTCAGTTACAACACTAGACTCAAAATTTTATAATATTCTCTACCTGAAGGTTTCAAATATTTTTTTGATCCAGAAATCAATGAAATAAAGAGCATCTATCTATGTTCACATATTTGATATACATTACTTGACTAGTACAAGATTTCCATTTGGGGGGAAATCAGTCAAAATATTTTTGACTCACAGCTATGGCACAGAATTAGATATTGCAAGAGTGTTTCCCCAATTTATAGGGGTCATTCCAGTGGTTTAGAGGAAAAGTTCTTAATTCATTCAACCACAAATGTAGGCCTGGCAGGTTGGAGCTCAGGGGTCTCTAATGCTGCCTACTTATGGTTGGAGAGCAAAGACGGTTCTTTTCTGGAGAATTTGCCCTATTCCTTGATGAAATCTTCAGGATGTCTTTAAGGGGTTGCTTCCAGGTCATTGTTCTATTACTCTTGGTTCTATTACTCTTGGTTTGACTAAGCTCTCCAACTAAGAGCTTAGTTGGAGCCTCTACTTTTTCGTTCATTTTCATTATAATTATTGCTATTATTAGCAACGGGAGCTATTTACGGGATTTTTTCAACAGAGTGCAAACAATATGTTAGTGTTAGGAGTTAATATGAACAAATGTTTAATAGAGAACATATTGGTAAGACAGAGATTGACTACCAGGGTATTCTAATTGATGAGAAAAATGACTACATTAAAAAATTCTAGAAGTTGGTTGAAATAATTTCAACAAATCATGACAGTATATTTTAAATACAGGTGTGAGAGGGAGATTAGATTTAATGATGATATTTAGTTGTTGGGCTGAGTAAAACCCAGAAGTGGCATGCATATTTACTTGCTATTGGTGGGATGTAATCTTTTATTTTGTTTCATATTATTTGCCAGATAAACATGATATCTATCTTTAGATGATAATTCTGACTATCCCATAGCTTTGGTAATTTTATTTATACAGATATAAATTACAGTGTGTACACTAGTTTGGTGAATACACTGTAATTTATTTCATCACAAATTGCCTGCTTGTATTTCTCCTCATTAGTTGTTTCCTCTCTGCTTTCCAAAATCTGAGGAGACAGTAACAAACTAGACTGAATCAATACCTCACAATGTACTTGCCCTACTGTGATAAAAATGGCTGGTTTTAAACAGAGAATCTCTGGATGTGCAGTGCTTATGCTCCAAAATAGCTATTAATTCGAAATGAATATAAACTGCTACATATTCTCAGTAAGGAAAACTATTTTGTGGCAAAGGATATATATTAGAGTCGTCATTAACTTCCACTGTAACATGTTGGATAAGCTACTGCTTGATGTAGAGAGAGGTGTGATCTTTGTGTTTGTAAGGGTGACCCCAAGTTTCCAGGGTGCACATTTACAGACTTTTTGTTAAAGACCTGCTTGTTTAGTAATAAATCAACTTCTTCTTTATCTTAGAAGTTTAAGTATAACTTCATTAGCTCCTATTATTCACTGAGCCTGTTAATTAAGAAGTTCTAATTTTGACTATATAAGAGAGAGAACTTAAAAATATGGTGTATTCAATTTTGTAAAAAAATTATGCATGCATCTATATGGAATGATCCCAAAAGAAATACTAAATTGTTTCTGTGTGAGGGAGATTAAACACAGTTTAAAATTGATGCCTTACTTTCTCCTGTAGTGTTCAAATGATCTAAAATGAATATTTATGACTATTATTTTAATTTTTTACACTTATGACTTTTTAATACAAAAAAATTTAGATAAAGTAGAAGGGTTATTTATTACAATATATTTGTGGAATAAAATTCATTGCCTTAAAGGTATAAGAATACCTCCTCCCCCAAGATAGCCCTGAAGAATATGTCTCAGTGCCAACACAGAAAACCCCAGATTCTGTGTAGATTGGCGCCAGTACAGTAACATTACCCTCACAACGACCTGCTCAGTCTCTGGGGCGACTATTGAATTCTGACTGAGTCTAATCCTGTTCATTCTTTTGCCTACTAGGCGTAAGTCACTTGGTCGGGCACAGCTTAATTCTTGACTGTGGATTTTGTGAACTCCGCTTATAAAATGGTACAATTATTGCAGGTCATGAACATCAAATGCCACTAACACTTCCAGCTGTGACGATGGAATAGCCTCCCAACAGAAGTACTGCAACATGGTAATAATAACATCCCAGCTGTAGCCACAATCACCGAAATCACTGACAGTGTCAATAATGTATAAAACCCCATGGAAACTCAACTGTACTTGCCAAAAGGCATTCATCAATTTCACTGCCTTTTATCTACCATTTAAAATGGTCTGGTTTTTTAGTGTTAGGGTTTTAAAATAAATGACTAGGGGTAAATAGGCCCTGGCTGAATTGCTCACTATCTGCTCTGAATTGCTTCTCTAAATGTTGGAGACCTGAAGTTCGCCCTTAACCACCCAAGTAAGTTCTGTAACTGCTACATGTTAGGCGACCGGAGATGAGCAAAGCAACTTGAGCATCTACAGAGGTGAAATATACCCACCTCCTGTACAACTAAGCTCACTTGAACCATGGCAAAGGACATAGTAAGATTATAAGACATGAAGAATATAAGACATGAAGCTATTTTGCTTTCCCAGAAGTTGTCAGCATTGAGGGAAGATCCAAGGGAGACAAAATTGGGGAATACCCAAGAGAAACACTTTATTTAACAAATGCAAACACTAATAAGTTATTCTCTATACCTCACTATAGTGTTTTGCTACATTTCTACAAATATGTTGTGAAGGAGGAAAATATAATTTCTTGAAGCGTTGGGGCAAAATCAAATAAATGCTACTGGATGGTAAAAAAACAGGCACAAAACCAAAAATATTATTCATTGCTTAAAATAATGATTGAGATACACAATTTTCAGCATATGTATCATTATTATTATTGTACCTGAATTTGGATAATTATTTAGAATTTGTAGTTCTTTTCATTATGTTGCTTCACATGCTTCATCACCACAACTGTATTTTTTAGCATCAGGCATGTCACACTGACACTCTAAACTCTCAACTCTTATCGCTCCTTGACTATATGCTACTCTCGTAATAAATATCTATGAAGCTTCAGAGAAAAGGTAGTTTATAATCTCAGCCTTCAGAATGTGAGCTTCAGATATTCCTGTCTTGATGTAATAATGAACTTTCATCTGTAAGTTACTTACTAAGCTACAGAATTAGTCAGGGGTCCTTCAGAATGGCAGAAAAAAAACAAAATAATACATGAAAACAATCAACTGTGAATAGGTAGATATTTGGACTACTGTTTTAGACATCCATTTAAAAATTTATAAAAAAGTCACTAAGCAAAAATGTGACAACTTTGTTGGTGCTGAGAATTCAGCGAAGAATGGGAGGTTAGCATTACTGCCTTGGATTTATAATTTATAAAAGCTGATAGATCATATATTAGTAGTGTCTATATAATTAAATTATATAAATATAGGTGTAAGAACAGAAATTGCTATATTTGACAAATACTTTGAAGGAAATCGATTGCTCTGTTAAAGCATAGGAAGTAAGAGCATAATTAATAGGTTGGTCAAAGAATGTATCTATAAGAAGGTAGCATGTAAGTCACAATGAGTAGCAAGCATAGGTTTCACGATGAGAAAATAAAATTTTAATGTAGATATAAAATATTTTCAAAGTGAAGATTACCAAGATGATATACAAAGTTTTGAAACTTTTGCAAATGTTAAAGCAACTTGATCATAGCAATATATTGGATTAATATATTGGATTAATATATTGGTTAATATATGTTTGTGTTTTTTGCTTGTGATCATACCCTCCAGTGCTGCAGAATACTCTTGGCTCTGACTCACGTTCATTTCCGGCAGCAATGGAGGATCATAAGGTTTCAAGACTCAAACCCAGGCCTCCAGCATTCCAAGACATGTGCTCAGCCAACCGAGTTATCTCTATGGTCACTATTGATATATTATGAATGAAGTAGTGAATTCTACTTAACGTGAAGTTGTCAAAAAGTGAAATGGAAAGCGTAGAATTTGTCTGTTGTTGTAGCTTCCCTTTCCATCCCTCCCCTAATCGATTCCACACTGCCAATGAATGAAATAAAAATATTTCAGTAAAAAAGCTTTATACTGTACACTCATCCTGGATATATTTCACAGGTCCCAGCACAAACTTTGAAATCTGCTACTTTTTGGTGCATTGCGTCTTAGATGCTGTCAAATTGAATATGCAGTGAGTGCCAATAAGAGACAAATTACGTATATAACATATTCTTTATGAGCTCGATTCTTGTCCCTGTACTGTTCAAAACTGAGGACATAAAATTGCTAATGATTCCATTATTCTATGACATATCTTTACTATACAGATAACCAATATATGTGTTTCAATTGTAGATACTTCTATTATAAAGTTTTAAATAAAGAACACACTAGAACTCTCCTAAAACCAGCTAAAGTGAACTAAGCTAATTTCCTAGGTTCCAACAATTCCTACTTTTAATATTTAAATGCTATTTGCTTTCCTATAGCAAATTTAATGATGCCATGTAACAGTGAGCCTTGAACACTGTGTAACTAATATGTCAGATAGCAATTGCTGAAATATGCTGAAAAATAGTTTATTAAAATTATGCAAAGTTGAAAATATGTCTTGCAAGGTTGAGGTTTTTTAATTCTGGATGCTTTTAAGTAAAAATGAATCACTCCTGGGTCAGTGAGTTAGCTAATTGGAGTGGTACAAACGTCTTGCAATTTTAAGTCTTCAGGTTTAGTCCCCAGCGTTGCATGACTTCTTGAGTACGAGCATGTATGGCCTTTGCTGGCACTGCCAAACTGTGCAGCATGGCAACAAAGGGCCTGACCACTGAGCCATCAGGTCTATACCTTCCAGCCAAGTATTTCAGGGAGTGATTCTTGGGTAGCCCCTTTCCACCAAAAAAAAAAAGACCAAATGACTATGTGTGTCCATCTGGGAATGAAGGTTATAGTCTTCATATTCTTCAGTCTCCAAAATTCTTTACTTTTTATAATGGGTATTTAAATTATACTTTCAGATAAAAAAGAAAAACAAATACTCACTTATTCTGTGAAATAGTTTTGAACACCACATTGCTAAAGATTATTGTCCCCCCCAAAGATCTTTATTTGTTATCACTGGTTAATAATAATACCAAATGCAAATTAAGGATGTAATAACATACTTCCTATACTTTACATTTAATTATTTGTAACAGAAAATACTGGTGTGTGCTTATGAAATAAAGGCTGTCAGAAGCCAGGAGGAAAGAACTATGGTAATCTAGACAGCAAAAGACTGGTGGCAGAAAGCTTATTTTTATTTTTAGCTCTATCACCCAAGTAGACAAGTCTGTGATATTGTATATTTCCTTCACTCCTCAGGTCTCACTTTGTAAATCTACATAGGAGTTGGCAGATATCTAAATTTATCCCAGCAACGTGAAGCTCTTAGGGGAGAGTCTAGTGCCTTAAAGATAAACAAGGAAATAAAGACTAAGCACATGTCATTGTTTCTTTGATTTGACTAGATTGCATATAACCCATAGTATTTTTTGATTTGTCCGTATGATGGTCTGGTTAGGACGTAGGTTATGGAAACATT
>JAJIBD010002735.1:52500-123240 GCA_021461705.1 Cryptotis parvus
CTTCAAATGATTGTTCTTAAAATTAATAAGTTTATTGGTTAAATATTCTCAGGGTACAGGATATAAAAATTGTTAGCCTGCTGTATTTCATATTATAATAAGGAATGTGTTAAGCAACCATACTTCAAACTCTCAAGTTTTTTAATAGTTTTTAATTTGCATTCTTGTCCAATTATACTCTCAATATAGTGTCATAACTTTTCCATACATCCTCTGAGCCCTTCAGTAATGATTCATAAGCATAGCTGGGTGTGGCCCCTAACCAAACCAACAGAATGTTTTTATGGGATTATCAATTAGAAGTTCTGATATCTATCAGTATACTGGAGGTTAGCTAAAAAAAAAAAAGAATTTCATGTGGTGAAAACCAGAAGATTCAGTTAGATTGGGAATGCAGATTTAATGGGGGGCTAAGATGAATGATGTGTCATCAATTAGAGTTGGAGATCTAAATATGAACTAATATTTGGCTTAATTTAGATTTGGGGTTCCCATATTTATTTTTTTCTATCAGCTCTTTGTCAGAAATAATCATTTCAGTACCTTCCCTCCTCCACCTTATCCCCTATGGTACCACTTACTTTGGGAAACATGTATCTAGAAACAATATGGAGGTGTGTGTCCGTCTACATGGTGTATTTTTTTTGTTTTGTCATCTAAAGGATCTTGAAGTGATGACAAAACTTTAATTATATGCATGCATAATGTCCCAACTTGAATTCTATGATTGCTTGTCCCATAAAAATAAAACTAGAAGACAAATGATAAATGGTTGATCTACAATTTGACAGGAAGGTCTAAAAGACAAATGTGAAGCTTCTTTGCAGTGCCAGGAAATAAGGTGGTGATGGTTAGAATACATAATATTAAACAAAATATGTCAATTTTTGCTATAAATATTAAGTGATATGTTTGCTTCTACAATGTTTCTCTTGGGGCCAGAGCAATAGTACAGCAGGTAGGGCATTTGCCTTGCACACAGCTGACACGGGTTCGATCCCTGGCATCCCATATGGTTCCCTGAGCACCATCAGGAGTAATTCCTGAGTGCAAAGCCAGGGAGTAAACCCTGAACATTGGCAGGTGTGACCAAAGAATCAAAACAAACAAACAAAACGCTTTCTCTTTTTGTGGAGAATTATTCTTACCCTGACAACCTGGAGACTATTTCTAAGGCACTACGACCAGGAGGGAGCCTCTATGATGAGACTGTCTAGTTCTTCTCAAAGTTGAATATGTATTCGAAACTACTGAAAACTGCAAAGTCATGTGAAAAAGGAAGATAAGATTAAATAGAGTCTTCTTGGGCTTAACACTGCATGACAAACTCCTAAGTGATTTGTGATTCTTTGGATCACTTGATCACTTAACATCCCGTTATTCATCGATTTGCTCGAGTAGGTGCCAGGTAACATTTCCATTTGACCCTATCACATGCCAGTGTAGCCCAAGCGGCATCTGGTTGCTTCAGGAATACGAAGAGCCTCAAACCGTTCGCTCAGGGTCTTGCCGAAGAAGTCTGATCATCTTGTAGGTGGGCGGCCATGTGATCTTTTGACATCCCGTGGGATCCAGTCGGCTAATGGCTCTAGTCCAGCGGTCTTCTCCAAATCGCATTACATGTCCAGCCCATCTGATTTTCGCTGCCTTGGCAAATGAGACAGTGTCCTTGACTCTGAAATAGCATAGGAGGTCGGAGTTCCAGATTCCTTCTCTCACTTGAGAGAGGCGTGATATCTGAAGCATAGCTCTTTCAATTCCTCTTTGGGAGACCCAAATAGCATTCTCATCCTGCTTTCGTAGGGCCTAGGTCTCTGAGCAGTATGTTCTTTGGATACTGTAGATATATTTATAATTCTTTAATGGGAAATATTTTTAATTTGAAAAATGAGTGCAAGATGCGATCAATAAAGAGATTTCACCAAACTGCTCTCGAACTTGGTAGTGAGGGAACATTGCTCTAGAATCAACCAGAGTTAACATATTTATCAGCAATTCATGGGACTAAAAATAGCTCAGTAAAAATAGCTCAGTTTGTGGAGCAAAGACGGATTTTAAGAACCGGACTAGAATTCAACTTGTGACTTACTGAAAAGAGGGGGAAAAAATGAACAAAAGGAGGTCTCTGTGGAAATTTCTAAAATAATGTAAAGGGGAATGCATTAGGAATATTAGAACTTATTGTAGTGAGGTTGAATAATAAAATTATTTTAAAATATTTATTTATTTAAAAAACAAACTGATATTTGTTTTAAAGCAACCAAGAAAAGTAGACAAACATGAAGTTATATTGGGTTTCCCTGTTCTGCGTTTATCTTTGACCCAGAAAACTTTCAGAGAGTTCTTCCTTTCAGGTTCTCTCTGGAAGTCAGTTTCCTTGATATTTCCTGGGCTCATTTTATTTCATTCAGGTCTGTGGCAAAACACCCTATCCTCAGGAAAAGCTTCTCTGGATTCTGCTTTCTAATATGTCTGTTTTCCCTCCTTTTTCCAATTATACTTCTGTTTTCAATGCTTCTTTTTACATGTGTGCAAATAGATACAAACATGAATGCTTTTATTTTTTTTTTAAGTTGGGTCCAAAACATTTACACCTCAGATTTTTCTTTTTCATTTACTGTTTTGACCACAAGTTCCAGTAGAGTTTTGTTTTTTTTTTTTTTTTTGTTCAGCATTATTTTAGTAATCTAGAAGAAAATCTGGTTGCATTGCAATTGCTCAATAAACTTGTTAAACTAATAGAAAAGTAAATGGATCCTTGCTTTAATATTGACCAGATACCACTCAAGTTAATGAAATGCATGAATTACTCTAAGTATAAGAAATGACCATCAGGTCTACTATGCCTGTGTACATAGAAGGATAAAATTTCAGTGAAAATAAATAATTGCTCAACTGAATCTAGAATTCTGTCATTTACATTATTATATTTTTCTACCTAGCACAAAAACTGGTATTAGCAATCTAGGAAGAGTTCCCTTAGTCGTATATTATAATAATCTATGAAAGGACAAATTATGGATACACATATATATTAAAATACTTTTGAAAGATTAAGTATTTCATATTTGAACAATTACTAAGCACTTTCAGTCTTAAGAACTGGATCCTAAGTGTATCATTGAACTTGAGCTTCCTGTTGGGAGCACAGAAAGTTTCCTAAAAGAGAATCCAAAGACTAAAGGCCACACAGCAATGGGAATACGTGCTTTAAAATGAACTGAATTTGAAAATTGATCTTGTGATTTATTCTAGTTTAAATTTATTAACACATACTCTCATAAACATGGATTTCTACAGTTGTCTAAAGCTGAGCTTGCCAACTGAAGTATTTCTAGCAGTGGATATATTTTGTTTTTAAGTCAGACAAATCCTATGGCAGGTTTTGTATTTTAGAATTTACTAAGTGTTAAAGATACATGGCTAACAAGTTCTCCAATTATATTGATAAACCCAGATAGGATATACATGCTATAATTATAACCTTAGAAAAATTTAGGCTGTTACAGATATGATTTATAGGAGATAAATATTTTTAACATGAAATGTAAAGTCTAAAGAAAACTATGGAAAATGGTTAATGATCTATGATTGCTACTTTTACAAAAAATCTGTTTTAATGTGAAGATGGCCAAAGGTTTTTAAGGTAATTGGTCATGTTTGCCTATATATTTCTAAACTTACCTTTTTGCCTGTTTGTTAAGAAGTTAGTTACATCAAATAATGCCCAACCAGTGATTTCCAACATATGAACTTGTCCTTTCACATAGAAATGTGTGAATTTTGAGTAGGATGTTCCTAGCATTTCTCCTCTATGTAAAATTCACCAATGATTTTTTAGCTCAGATTCTTAACAAAAAAGACCTCCCATAATTTGTTCAGATTTCTAAAAACAAAACATGATGGGTGTAGGAAAAGAAACAAGCAACTCAAACCTATAAATGCCCAATATATCTGTCAGAAAGAAAGACAGAAATGTATGATTTTTTTTATATTATAGCCTACTCTTACTGCTCAGAAATGCAGTCAGGCTTGAATTGATGAAATGTCTCAGTAAAAAAAAAATCACTGTAAAAAAATCTTGTATTTAGCATCAAATGGCATATTTCCCCAATCTATGAACTAACTTTTAGAGTTAGACAAGTCAACGCCACTAAAGTATAGGTTTTTAAATAGTAACAAATATTTAGAATGCCCTTTTCTTAGCAGATATTGTAGCTAGTTTTAATATATCCAAGAAATAATGTTTTGTAGGAACTATTATCAATTAAGTCAATCCTAATATATCAAGATGACGATGAATTCAGCTTCCCCAGGGAATAAAGATAGTATATTAAAGAAGACAATTGTTTTGAGTAAGAAGAAAAAAATCTTTAGGCAAAAGTAAAAACAAGTATTTTAAGAAATACAATCGAATTAAATTTTAATTGTTTAAATAATAATATTATATAATAAATATGTTGACACATATGAAAACATGGTAAAACATGCAGTTAAACATGCAGTAAGCAATTCCAATCCTTTAACAAACAAGTCATTGAAACTTTCTTGTCAATCAAATTCTTGACAAGATAACATGAAAATGGAGTAATAATTTAAGTAATTGTTCAATAGAACAGATATTGATATCAGAATTCTGTTTTATTAATCACACAAATCTTTAAATAAACATTGGATGGTGTGCTGAGATAAAATAATTATATCATTGTACTAAAAGGCAAAATTATAGGAATTAGTCTTTTCAGAAAACAATAAGAATCACATATAAATCATCTAAACTTGTACTTAAATAGACTTAGTAAAAGAAGTGAAAGCAAACCTAAACCCAGGAGAAGAGAGTAAGTTGAATAATGAATGTTAGGATAAAAATTAAGTAAAATTGAAATATGATTTCCAAAACATGAACAAAACTAAATGCTGGTTATTTGAAAAGATTAGCAAAGAAGAGACAGAAACCACAAATAAGATAAATCAGAAAGGAAAGAGAGGTTACAACAGGCTCTATAGAAATACAAAGGATCATAAGATTATTATGGACATCATGTGGTGACAAATTAGAAAATCTAGTAGAAAAGGAACTTTGAAAACATGAATATTATCAGGTTGAAATGGAAAAAATCTGAAAAATGTGAAAATGGGAAGAAAAAAGAAAATCTTAAATTCTTACCACAAATTACACCCAGGGCTCTGCCTCGTGGGCTCTGGATGGTTGATGGTCTGACAGAGGAAAAGACTAGACTCCCTGGGATGAACCCAGAGCCACGGCAGAGCCTGGCAAGCTACCTGTGGTGTATTTGATATGCCAAAAACAGTAACAATAATGGATCTCATTCCCAATGAATGGAGACGTTACTGGCGCCTGCTGGAGCAAATCAATGAACAATGGGAAGACAAGTGATACAAAACAAGTGAAAAAGTAAACAAAACCAAAGACTTAAATAATAAATTCTGACTAACTTTCAAAGAAGAATTAATACTTATTTATCTCAACTTTTCTGTAAACTGAAAAGACATAAGCCAACATTATCCTGATGCCAAATGGATCACTTATCACTTGACTTCAATTGTTCATCGATTTGCTCAAGAGGGCACCAGTAACATCTCCATACGTCCTGTTACATGCTAGTGTAGCCTATGGGCATCTGCTTGCTCCAGGAAAGTGAAGAGCCTCAAACCATTCCATTAGGTCATGGGAATGAGGTCTATAATTGTTACTATTTTTTTTGCATATCATATGCAACATGGGTAACTTGCCGGGCTCTGCTGTGTGGGTGGATACTCTTGTAGTAGCCTCTGTTCTCGGCATTTATTGATGAACCACAATGGGGAAAGATCAGCTCTTCTGCTGGGTGGAGCTCTGATGAGCTGTGGAGTCCTGATGTTGAAAATGGCGGCCCTCATGGTGTGGGGTTCTCTGGCTTCTTGCGGGGCTCTATTGGGATGGCGGGCCAAGGCTGGAACCCGCCTTCCCTCCTGAGCGCCTCATGATCAGCTGGGCACAGGGAGAGCGGTTGCAACTCAGCCCTGTGTATCTGAGTCAAATGGATAAATTAAGTAAATTTGTCAATGTTTATATGATGTCCATAATAATCTTATGATCCTTTGTATTTCTATAGAGTCTATTGTAACCTCTCTTTCCTTTCTGATTTATTTTATTTGTGGTTTTTGTCACTTCTTTGTTAATCTTTTCAAATAACCAGCATTTGGTTTTGTTCATGTTTTTGGAAGTCTTCTTATTTCAATTATACTTAATTTTTATTCTAGCATCATTATTAAACTTATTCTCTTCTCCTGCGTTTTAGGTTTGCTTTCAGTTCTTTTACTAAGTCTATTTAAGGACAAGTTTAGATGATTTATATGTGATTCTTATTGTTTTCTAAAGAGTCTAATTTCTATAATTTTGCCTTTAAGTACAATGATACAATTATTTTATCTCAGCACACCATCTGGATGGATAAATTAAGTAAATTTGACAGTTGTATGGAGAAGGTGACAGTAGTATGGTAAAGGTTATATTTGAATTTTTTATTTACTTTTAGGGGCATATCCAGCAGGCCTCATGGGTCCCTGAAATGCTTGACCTAGTGTTATGTTTCAGCCTTGGGACTAGCATTGCTGGTGATATCTACCAATAGTGCTCTGGAATCAAATTCAGGGACATCCTCATGCAAGACATGCGCCCAGCCATTGAAACTATTTTTCTGGCCTCACGATTTGATTTACAATGGTTGATTTAATGTAGTATGAGTGCATGTTAACTTTTATTTGTTTTGGGCCACACCTGGTAGTGTTCTGGGAAGATACCTGGCTCTGTCTCAAAGATGACTTTTGGTGGTGCTTCAGGGAACATATGGGGTTCAGGGATCAAGGTGGGGTAAATCCTACCTATTGTACAATCTCTCTGGCACTGTATGCTGACTTTTGATGTTGATACTTGAGCCTTGTATAGTGTTGTATCCCTTGTATCACTTTTCTTCCTATTGTTCATCGATTTGCTGGAGCGGGCG
Organism: Cryptotis parvus; assembly: GCA_021461705.1. NCBI lineage: Eukaryota > Metazoa > Chordata > Mammalia > Eulipotyphla > Soricidae > Cryptotis > Cryptotis parvus. The sequence continues at coordinate 59,508 of JAJIBD010002735.1, forward strand.
CCAGTAACGTCTCCATTCATTGGGAATGAGGTCCACTATTGTTACTGTTTTTGGCATATCAAATACACCACGGGTAGCTTGCCAGGCTCTTCCATCGCTCTGGGTTCGTCCCAGGGTGCCCCCATATTTTTCTATGTCTAATCTTCAACCATCCAGGGTCCATGGGCAGAGCCCTAGGTATAGACAAGTCTCTCTCCTGTCTGCCACCTTCCAATGCGGCCGGGCACCACAGACACGCCTGCAACACCTCGAGGGGCAGGTTTTATAATGTTACTTCAATCAAAAGAGAAACTACTACTGATTTTCCCTGGTGTCATTTATACAAAATTATTTCCCAAAGAAATCATTCACTCAAACACTATCTTCTCTCTTTATTATATATAACAAACCATATCAAACCAATGCAACCTAGAAGTAACTATTTTTTTTTCATGATTGAATTTAGGTTTTTTTTCCCTTTCATGAGCCTGATTTCATTCAGGAAAACAGTTATCTAGAGGTTTGAACAAAGGTAAATAATTCAAAATTACTACAAATAGGAAGCTGGTGGTTAATTTGTCAGTCATAATGGTTAGAATATTTTCCAGAGAATTTACTAGAATAGCTCCAATTCCATGCAAAGTGGCATGTGTTCTAATACAACAAGCGTGGTAATATTTTTATTTTTTTCAATTGAATCACCATGAGATATATGTTAGAAAATTGATCCCGATAGAGTCTCAGTACTACAATGTCCCAACATTTATCTCTTCAAAACATGTCAAATTTAAGTCCCTTTACCTTTTGAGGTTTAGACTTAAAAAAATAATATCAACTATTTCAAAGGCAACCTAGATTGAAGCGTGTCAGAAACATATTTGTGACCAAATTGATAATAGTGACTATATTAAAGCTCACTCATTTGCTTTAATTTTAATAAAATTATTCAAATATTTTTATTTTTGAAGTTTCAAACTCATCCAAATAATCCCCCAAGTATAGAAACCAAAATTGTTTACCCATTTTGTGCTCTATAATTTATTAAGGAAAATATTGCTTAAAGAATTTATTTATTAAAAAGTACATGGGAGAAGGTCATAGCTTTCTTTTTATGGGGCCATACTTGACAGTGTTTTAGAACCTTGTACCACTTACTGTTTAGCTAAGGGACCTTTGGTAGTCAGACCTGCAAAATTTGGGGGGTGCCTCAAGGCTCTATGTGGAATTAAATGACCCGTGTGACCACCAGGACACCACTCAGTGGAACTAGGTGGGGTGGGGGAGGGACATGCAATACTAGGGATAAAACTTTAGGCTTTGTAGAGGCTAACCATGATCTCTCTCACTTGATCTATCTCTTTGCTGCAAGAAAGTCATAACTTAGAGACAACTCAAATGCTTGCAACTAATTGTGAGTTGGTTATTTTTGGGTAGTCTGACAAAATACAATTTTGCAGAAAATGGTCATTGCAAAGACACACATTTTACTGGAACTATGATTATTCCCTGTAAATTTATAATATGCTTCAACATAGAAGTTAGAATTCTACTTTTAGTGTATATACGGCAGACCTTGATCAATAATATAGCTCATTAGCAATAAATTAGTTTTATTTTGGCAGGGATCATCCTAGCTGTGCTACACGCTTAATCTTGGCTTTGTGCTCAGGGATCACGGCTGGTGATGCTTGGGGACCGTATGTGGTACAGGGGATTGGTCCTGGTTTAGCGCCTTGTCCATTCTACTATCTCTCTAGTACAAAAAGAGAGTTTTAAAGCTTTAAAGGAAGGTTCATACAGCTGGTATCAGGACCATATTTTGAGAAACTCTGATTTAAGAAATATGTTACTCAGAACGTAAAACTCAGAAATATGAGAAAAAGACAGGAGTTAATTTCTGAATGGCAGATGGTATATTATTTAAAGGATATTTTAGCCAGTTGACTCTACTACTGTTATAAAAATTAGTTGGACACGTTTAAGTATTGTTTTTATACTTTTGAAAGATTGGTCCAACAATGTTTTTTCTCCTCTGATTTAAAAATGAGATTTGGCAAGTTATTAAATTAATTCTCTTTTTTTCAGATTACACCACTAATGTTTAAATATCCCTAATTAAGTACCTCTTGAAGGCAAATTCTAAATACATATTTGTAATATATAGTGGTAAATAATCAACTGAAATTAGCTCAAGTTGCAAAAATTCAGTTTCCTATTATATAGGTCACTGTATCTTGTGTATTTTAATTTGTTTTATTTGCGATAAATCATTATTACCTGTGGAAGTTAAAAAGATGAAATGATGTGTTGCAAAGATACAAATTACCAGATATGAAAAAATCCCCTACTTTAAGCAAATATTATATCCATAAATCCTCCCAATGAGCATAGGAATCAAAATAGTCCTAATTCAAGCCTTATTTATGAATGCCAAATGGACTGTGGCAACCGGGTCCGAAACACACATTAGGGAAGGGAAAATAAACAATAGAAGCTTTTAGTTGGAAATGCTGAAACTTTATTCTTCTCATCACCTCTAGCCTTTATGAGCATTATTTTATCTTGTTAATTATCCCAGTGTTGTGTCTATTCTCAAATGGCAAATAGTAGCATTTCATCCCACATTTAACTTTCATTATAATTAATAATCAGCAAAAATGTCTACATTGCCATTATGATTATTGGGGAAATTAAAACAACATTTCCTCTTTTGCCCAAAGTTCCCAATAATTATTTTATAGCATTGCTTTATTAAAATGTTTTGCATGTAAATTACTTTTCACAAGGACTTTTTTTCCTATGAAGCAAAAAAAGAAAGAGCCCACTTTTGTAAATAAAAGAGACGGACATATTTGCATTCAGCATATTTAAATGCAGCTTTAAGTAGGCTCTAGACCTTGCACTTCAGTGTGAGGCATTGAACATGGCAGTCAAGTTCTTGGGAGACGTGGGGTTAAAAAAATACACATGGCGTTTAACATGAACCTTAAACAAACTTGCAGCCACATTTTTCTTTCACTCGACTGACATTTTTCTTTATGTTTCGTCAGTTATATCTGAGTGATCAGACAACCACTACACGTGGTACACCCACCAGGATTATTATCTAGACCAAAGGCCCAAAGCTCATTGTAGCAGGCATGTAATTCTTTACAATGTATGCCACGTTAACTGTGTTGGGTTATCTATTCAACAGCTGACTGAGCTGAGCTCTCAAGCTCTTCTCAACAACCATGTAAGAAGCGATGACAATTGTACTACTTCATAACAGCTGCATGGAACTCCTGACACACACTTCACAGCAACCAGTCATCTATATAAACCAATTTCAGGAGCAAAATTGCATGGTGCCTCCACTCTGTTATAAACACAATGATATCCACTCAAAGCTGATAAATGCACTACATTTCTCTGGAGCTTAAAAGAATAAGTTCTTTGCATCTGAGATTTCTTTCCTACAAATTAAGCCTCTTTTTGCCCTAGCCATTAATTTAGAACTTACAAAGAACCAGACAATTTAGATTTTGAATATCAGTAAAATGAGGAAACTTTAGTATTAACATTTTAGTTCTTCAACTAAATGCTCTTTTTCTCCTTCTTTTTTTACCCTTTTTAGCTGTGTGTGCCAGATTTTCCTAACTGACGATCTGAAACAGAAAGCAAAAAGAAGTAATTAAGGTTTGAAATACTTACCATTGCCAAAGCAATTTGCCAATTAATTACAGTATCTTTTCATTGGATTATACACAATACAACCTTTATTACTGAATAAAACATTTATAAGCAAACTAGAAACTGCTGTTAAAAGATTTAAATGTTAACTACACTATGTTTAGTGAATAGCAAATTTTTGGTAGATCAATTAATAGCTCCAATACATTCTAGTAAGACAAAGATGTTGATAATATTTTAAAATATATACTTGAATTGCAAACAAGTTTTGAATAGTGCTTGAAAGAACATGGATAAAAATTAGGCAGGGCCAGAGCAGTAGTGAATAGGGCACATGCTGCATTTGCATGTGGCTCGCCCCGGTTTGATCTCTTGCACCCCATCTGTTCCCCAAGTTCACCAGGAGTGATTCCTGTGTGCAGAGGCAGGAGTAAGCCCCTGAACACTGGCAGGTGTGTCACAAAAAAGCAAAGAATAAATGATAACAATAATAATAATACAGAGGTAAAATTAGATATGGTTCCAGAAAATGATACAAGCCAAACAGAATTGTAACAGTGACAAATATATGTATATATTTATTTTGTACATTTATATGTGAATGTGTTTGTTTTTGCATATATGAACATAGTTCTATATTGGTATATCTAATAGCATTTTAGATTACAGTATATTATAAATATGCGTTTAGTTTTCCTTAAATTTCTCTGGGAAGTCAATAAAATAGAAAGTTTGAACTAAGAATAGCATATTTTAATTCATAGGGCAAAAAAGCTTCAATAAAATAATTAATATACAGAGTATATATAATGCATATATTAATACATTGATTTATTAATATGCTATAACATCAATACAGCGAAGAATGAATTTTTATTTAATGAAATTCATTGCTCAAATAATTGCAAGGACTGTATTTACTTGAATTTTCAATTATTTTTCTCCATCCAGTCACTCATTTTACTGTTGAGTTCAGACCACCCATATTTATGGTGATTTTGATACATGGTATTTGTCTACTTACACTCACTTTTGGTTTATTTGTACTCTGTTTCTAACTTCTTTTTCATATGGATGAGTTTCTTGGTGAAGTTCTCTGATTCTTAATATTATTATCTAAATATCTATGCTTCAGATTTTTATTTATAACTTTAAGTTACTATAGGGTTATTAAAACTTACTGTGTCTGCAAGAGTCATTATTTTGGTTTGCTAATATGACACTATCATTTTAATATAATAATCCAATGCTTTCCTTCCCTTTTCTGTTGCGTGTCATTACTGTTGATGTTCTTCTGCTCTATTACTTTGAGGCTGTAGAGAGTGTGTCTGTCAGGATGCTGTCCTTGTATGTGATCCATCCCAATTCCCATCCCCAGCTCCCATTTGATGCCCCAAACCTGGCTAGGAATCCTCTCTGAGCACAGAGCCAGGGAGTAAGCCCTAAGTACAGTCACATGTGGCCCCCAAACAAAAGCACTTTGATCAAGCCTTTGTATTCTTTGTTTCTTTTGTGTGTGTGTGTGTGTGTGTGTGTGCGTGTGTGTGTGTGTGCGTGTGTATTAGAATAGTAACTTTGCAGGGTGAAATAAATATTTTTGGCAGGAAATTTCCTTTAGTGGTGTGAATAACATCTTCACTCTTTTTGAGTCTTGTAGGGTTTCTGTTATATAGAAAAAAAAAAGAGGCCGACTGGGTGGGGGCAGGAGATTAGTGGGGGGGCACTTGAACTCTGCTGAAGCAATGGGTGTTAGAACCTTGTACAACCAAAACTCAGTCACGAAGGACTTTGTACTTTGTATCTTAAGGTGATTCAATAATTAAAATTATTATAAAAATCTGATGGAAAGTCTGGTGGAATCTGAAAAACAGTGTTTGTCACTTTCTCTTTGTCCTAGCAGCCCTTAACTTTTTTCTTTTCTTTTTTTATTACTTTTTGATTATTTATTGACTTTTGACTGGTATATATCTTTTGGATTTAGAAATTTGAGTGTTTCTTGGTTTTTAATCATTTTTAGGTCTTGCAAGTTTTCAGCTATTACCTTGAATATGCCTTTCTCTTCATCCTCTGAACTCCCACTATCCTGATATTTAGTCTTCTAATGGAATTGATATTTTCCACAGAGTTTAGTTATCTCTTCACAAATTGATGTCCCTACTTCATTTCTGGTCACCTTTAAACATGTGACTGCATCAATTTTTCCAGGAACCAAGACTGTGAGCTGATGAGATTCCCCCATGATATATAGTTAATATCTAATTGTACTTCTGTGAAGAGATTTGCTTCATAGCATCTATACCTCTATTTCTTTGTTAATTAGCAGCATATACCACTTAATTGCAGATTAGTGTTTTTATATTTTCTGACTGTTTGCAGCATGTCTTTTTCTCTTTTTCATTTTCATAAGCATCACAAAAAGGAGCGATTTCTAAGGTATCTAACTATACCTGCATGTTTAATCTTTTAGAAATCTTTGTTTAACAATGGATAAGTCCTAGTATGTTCAGGACACCTAAAAGCATAGGCCTCTGCATCTGCCCTGGATTGCCTCCTGCAGGTCACTTCATAGATAAGGGGGTAGTCTGAATGTGGCAGTCTTATCTGACCATATATTCTGTACTGGCTGGTATAAATATTCTCTCATGCTACCACAAGCATCGTGGGACTAGCTAGATCTTACCAGCATATTTGCCTGGCCACGTTGGATCTCTAAGTAATTAGACCAGAGAGAAATGCTATTTGCCCCCAAGCAAGCAAGCATGGCTCCCTGATAACTCAAAGGCAACTAAAATACAAAACTACCGTGAAGTAGACGAGACTCTTGTGAAGGCTTGGAGAAATATTTAACTGGCATTAGTATTAGTCTTTGGTACAGAGACATGCCATCTCAAAACCCCTTCTCTACCCTATAAAGGCAATTCCAGGCAGATCTTGGCTCAAGATATTAGGTGAGGTGCTGGGAGAAATTACCTGAGGGCATTTGATCCTTCCTGCCAGGGGAAGTTACATTTAGCTTATAGCTTCTCCCAGCTCTGCTAGGAGGCCTTTAATTAGCTCTGGCTCCTTGTAAACAACCAGATGGTCTCCTGAAGTTGCTACATTTCTATAAAGCTATTTTCCTGTTTTCATCTCTAGATAGCCCAGCCCAGAATAGGCTGGGCTGGGGAGTTTGGGCGGATTTCTAGGTATTAAATAAGCTGCAAGAAGAAAGAAGCTCTCCTTTCTTTTTTCCCCCTTTTGCCATTTCGGCTTCCCTTTGTGTTTTGTTTCTCCGTCCTCTCCATTCTCTGTTGGGCCTCAACACGTGGTGGCAGCCATCTTGGCCTACACCTGGCTGGGGCCTAGCTGGGAACCCAGACAGAGTCCAGAGGTTTTCCCTGCTTTTGGATTGTATATTGGATCCTGTGATATAACCCCCCCCCCCCCCCCCCCCCCCCCCCACCCCCCCCCCCCCCCAGTAAAGCCCTTTTAAAACTGCATCGAACTCCTGAGTCTTGATCCATTCCCCGCCAGCTTCGGAGGTAGAAGGGAACTGCTTTCCCGGCACTTTCGGGGACCCCAGCGGAGCTCCCTGACATCTAGTACTCTGACAATGATATTGAGGTTGTTTCTCCCTCCCCCATGTCCTGTAAGCTGGGATGGAGAAGGAACTAGAAGTTACATAAGGGCTAGAAGCTACAGAAGGCATTAATGGTAGGTTTTTGGGTGGTGGTTGAAGTGTAATTAGTTTTTAGCCAAAAGTGCAAATATTCGCTTTTCTAAACCATGTTATCTCTACACTAATACATGTTGTAAAGAAAAGCATAAAAAAACCTTTCGTTGCATTTGGGGGTTTCCCAAGCAGAGCTCAAGCACTCTCAGGGCCACTTCTGGTGATTCTCAGCCCATGGAGTGTGGATGTGTGGTGCCTGAGGCCCAGGTGCCCCAGGGATCTGCGTGCTGGGGCCAGCAGGCTCCACCCAGCATTGCTCAGGTTGCTCAGGAACTGTGCAAGCCAGTGTGGGCCCAACACAGGGAAAGCAACTGCCCCAGCTGTCTGGGCTCTGACCTTAGTCCCTAATTTGCATTAAAAAAGAAAGCTTTTAAGTCATTTACTGAGTAGTTACTGTTTAGGATTAGGGTTAGGGTTAGGGTTAGGATTTTCCCCCTAAAAATTAAAGTCTCCTTTAAATCATTAAAACTGTTTTAATGCATACCTTTTCTTTCTCTTTTTTTACTGTTCTCATTATTAACCACCCATGGTTAGCTTTCTATTCTTTTATTGAAGGGGAAGTTGGTGGTATACACGTTTGTGCTCAAGGATGCCTCCTGGGGGCACAGGGGACCATGTATGGTGTTGAGGCTCTATCCTGGGTCAGCTTGGTACAATGCAAGCACCTTACCCACTGTATCATTTCTCAACTCCTGGGTAGCTCTAAATTTAATTTTTATATATGTGTAGAGATGTTAAACTATGTCCTTGAGGTTCTATAATATTGTAAGCAATGATGGATCAATAAGAAGAGGAAAAATCATATATGTGACTTGTATGATATAAGCCATATATCTTATCTTAAATGACAAGATATAAAATTTAAAATTACTTCTTTGTAAGTTTTTGGACATCCGCTTTGGATACTTATAGAAACATATACATTATTAATATTTTAATTTAATTCTTTAACTCAAAGAAATGTTTTAAGAAGTTCTGTCTGCTCTATGAAAATGTCTATAGGATGTATCTTTATTTTTATTAGCTTGTATTCTATCATATTGACCTTCTATCATACACACATACACTTATATATCATATGCATATAGATTGTGTTAGTTAATTTATTAACTTAGAGAGACTATATTTAATTCTTTTTCTTTTGTTCATTTTGACTGAGTTCATCCTGGATGAGTTATTTTTAAGAGGTTCAGAAAGAGAAAACACTAAGGACAAGTTTCACTGCACCAGAAAATTTAGACTTTTTCCTGGCTCCTTATCCAGGACCATTAAACCTTTTCCTGATTCAGGTTACTCCCTTACCTTGCCTTACAGCCATAATGCTGCTGAAAATCTGTCTGCTTCTCTATGAGCTTCAGCCTTTATGCTTGATTCTTTTTATGCCAACATGGGTGTTGGCTCTCTGCCATTATTCTAAGCTTCATTTTGGTTTGACCTTGCGTGGACCATTTTTTTTTTTTTTGCGTGGACCATTTTTTTTTTGAGAATTCTGCTCTGAAACTTTGAGCTTTGCTATCACATATTTCTTGTGTCGGCACTTTCACACAACTCTGTTTGATTTTCCTTTTGTTTAGCAAAACTTCTCATGTTGTAGTTTCAGGTTCTAGTTACCTTCCAGTTTAATCAGGGAAGTATATGTGTCTGCTTTTTTTTTTTCATGGTTATTTTGAAGTTACTTCTTAAAAGGAAAGAGTTCTCAGCTTTTGCTACTTTAAAAGAGAAAGTCTTCTCTATTTTATTTTGAAATGTACCTGTGGACTTTTCCATAGCCCGACCTCATACACACACCAAAATATCATTATCATTAGAATATTTTCTAAGATTCTAAGTCCTGGTCATGTGAAAATGACATAGTTGGTACACTGGAAGAAGGGGTGATCTGGTATCAAAGTGACTACAGACAATTATTACTACAAAAGAAATATTTTTTTCATGTTCAAATCTTCACGATGAGATAGATAATATTTAGGGCTTCATAATTATTGCCATATATTACATTTTATTATTTAATTTAATAACTTTGAGACTTCTTTGTTCCCATTAAAATTGAACCAACATAATGAAGACTAAAAATTCTATTATGTATCATGTCTACAAAACATGAGCATTTGCAAATGTCCTCATTCCTTAAGCACCAACTTATTTTACAGCAAATATTTACCTGCTTAAAGGAAATGTAGCTGAACTATTTATTAGGATTTGGTGTTGAAGAAAATCTGCAAAATGTTCTTGTACCCCACAGTTAGAACTTATCTTTGCTTATTGTTTTTGGGTTAAAAATTTAGGTGGAGATAGTTTGTCTTTGAGGCACAATTATTATTTTTTCCTTATCTGTGGGCTGTGTGCATCAACTCTGGGATTGAGGCATGGAACAAATGCAACTAGGTGGGTGTTATTTTTCTTTATTCTGATAGACTATGATGTAGTTATGCCTTCATTAGCAGTTTGACGGGAGGAAAATGACTTTATTCTCTATTTTCCATCTAGATTGAAATATTTTCTAAGTTCCCTGTAAACTCAAAATTGATAATGTCTCAATGATTCAGAGTAAATTCAATTATTTCCACTTAAAAAAGAAATACTGCAATTTGGATTAGAACCATATGGTTTGGATATTAGAGTTTTGGCCCATATATAAGTCATGATCTGTTCCTCTCCCACCAATGTGTGCTAATTTACATTTCAAAACAGGGTGATATTTTAAAACCCTAAGATATTGCAAAAATAGGACTCAACTGAACCAAAATCTTTCTAAATTGAAAAAAGATGGATAATTTAAAATGAGAAACACTTTAAAGTTTGGATGCAACAAAAGTAATATATTTTTTCTTTCTTAGAGTAATATATTATTCCACAAAAAATCATTACTATGTATCAAAATGCTAGAAACCATAATTCTGATGTGCACTTATATTCCCATGCTAGATGATACTTTACCTGGTTACAGTATTAATGGGATTTTTGCCTCAATATATATTTTAGCAAAGAAATTGTCTTCTATTTAGAAAATAAAGATTCTTGGGTGACAAGTTGCCTTTTATATAAGTAGAAAATATCCTTAGCAAAGTTTTAAAGAAAAACATTCTAAGTGCTGCACATTTATAATTAATGTCTCAACACGGTCTCCCCATGCTTTTACTCAGCAACTCGCATTTTTTTTAAGTGTCTGCCAGAATAAACAGTGGCTTTGTTCTAGGACAGACTGAGAGAAAGAACCATATGTGCTCCAGTGACACAGCACAGTCAGGCAGACAAAGACCTTGGCTATAAATCTCCTTTTCTTAAAAATCTAGATTGCTCTCTGAACTAACTTTTATCCTTTTTAAGTTAATTTGAAGCAGTTCTGCTTGCCAGCCTGTATCTGCAAAATAAAACACCATAATCAAATGTCTGGTATGCAAAGCAGAAAAGTTTCATCTGATCCTAGAAGACATTTGTTCTATTCCATACCTAGTCATGATATCTAATTAGAGCCCTTAAAATCTTTGCTAAGACAAGAGAGGTCAGGTGTATGAAAGGATGAAGAAAAGACAGTCAATGAATTATTATAACCAAATTGGCTCTCAGGGCCCAACCCCCTCAACCTGCTCTCCCCACCCTTCTGTAAGGTCCCTCCAAGGCCTTTGGCACCTGGTACTATCAGATCAGTGGCTGGTTTGTTTGAGCCTCAACACTCTCCTTTTTTAAGGTCTTGGGGTTCAACTCTAGAAAGAATTTATCGTGCCTTCCAGACTCTTTTCACGGTAATATATTTAGTTAATGAACACAAACTCTTAGGGAAAGAAAGTGAGGGGAAAGTAAATAAAGTGCCTTAATAAATGATTAAATTGTCCCTCCAGGCATATTTTGCATATGAATAATAATGTTATGATTAATAGGTTATCTAACACGTTAACAACAGTACAAGCTAACATTGTCCTGTATTACTGGAGTTGAAAGATGCTTTGACTTTGAAGAAATTGTTTTTTGTGGTCTTTCATGCTTCATGCAATGCTGGTGTTTAAGTTCACTGCTGGACAGAAAGGACACACCTTTTTCCTTGTCCTTAAATCTGAGAAAGCTGAAATTAGTTTTCATCTTTTCTAAATATATAAAAACCTGTATGCACGTACGCACGCCCACACACACACACACACACACACACACACACTTCCACCACGGGTGCTAATGTAATCTTGAAACAATCTGAAGGCAATCTTTGCTTCTTTCACAAGGAGTAGGTGTCGTTTCACTGCTGTGGTTGTTTGCTTTATAGTATTACAATAAACAAATAAATGGTTTTCTTATGATTACATCTGAGGGTAATAGTTGCTAAAACATTGACAAAAAATCAGAAATAAATTGTCATCTGATCATTGCTAAAAAATGTTTTTTTTGAGAAAGCATTTAAAAGTAACAGATTATGAGCCAGAGAGAGTGCAATGTGTAGGGTCCTGGTCTTGTATGTGGCTGACCTGGATACAATACCCAGCACCACATATGGTCCCTGAGAATCAGCAGATGTGATCCCTGATATAGAGTTAGATCTCTGAGCACCTTTGGGTGTGGGCCCCAAACAACAAAAAAGTAGCAGATTGTTGCTTATGTAGTTCAGTAGTACAGTACATAGGCCTTGCCAGTTTGAGGACCTGACTCATTCTCCTCAAAATTTCCCCTAAATGAATATTATTGGTATTATTTCTTCATATTATGAGAAGTTGCAAACTCATCTCTTTCCCAATCATATTTCTCCTTTTCCCCAATGGAACATGAACTTTTTATTTTTTTTTCCTTTTTTTCTTTTTTGTATCACACCCGGCAATGCTCAGGGGATACTCCTGGCTCTGCACTCAGGACTTATTCCTGGAAGTGCTTGGGGACTATATGGGATGCCTGGGATCGAATCATGGTCAGCTGCATGCAAGGCAAACGCCCTACCTGCTGTGCTATCGCTCTGGCCCCAATGGAGCACAAACTTGTTGAGTACATCGCTTTATTGACACTTTAGGTGTCAGTAGACAAAACTTTAAGTCTTGAATTCAAAAGTGAGAGTGATATAGTTCAGTAGCCTGAGCACATACTTTGTTCAGAGAAAGAATGGATTTGATCCCCAGAACCAAATGGCCCCATGACCACCTCTGGGAATGACCCCAAGAATAGACTTGGTTGTAGCCCCTGCACACTACAATGTATGGTTCAAATACCCTCTCCAGAAAAAAAGAAAACAACTTAAATACCAGCATTTATTAGAACCCCCAAACACAATTTTTCACATTATTTAATTTCCAATTATAGCATTTTATTTCTAATTCTCATATTTTATATTAATTGTGTATATTCTCACTCCTCTTCTACCTAAAGGCCAGTCTAGTAACTTTACATGTTACTAAATTAGTTCTATATGTGAATTCTAATATTTCCACAGCCTCGTGTGTTTAAGAAAATCAGTTAATCTTTTAGTGCTTCAAATTTTATATTCATTTTTCAAACAAAAATAGAAATATCGATGTAACATACTTTTGAAGATATTAGTCCAGTTATGTAAAATACTTACATATTTTCTGAGATACTATGCAAATTAAGTAGATTATGAAGATTCTGTTTGGATACGTGCATTATTTATCCTTATTTCTCAATATTTCTAGACAAATATCTTTCCTATAAATGAACCTACTATATGCAATACAAGAACATAATATAACCATATATTATATAATTATAGCATAAATTATATGCTACCTAATTACGATGTTACTTATACAATTATGTTTTGCATTATATAATTTAAAGATTATTTTGTATATAAATATTATATTATACAATATGGATATATTTTATATGTAAGACTCCCTCAAGGAGGTTTTCTAATGAAAAGACAAAGACTATATATACCCGTATCTGCAAATATGTCATTCCACTATAGGCTTGTCAAAACAAATAATTTCCTCATGAAAATACAACTAAACAACAGCAGAAGTGCATATTATGTGCTCATGCATGCATATACAGGCACAACTATCCATTAACTTGGTTGTCTCATTTCAAGGTTATATGATATGTTGCAATTTCTAATCCTTTCAAAACTTGTTTTTTATTTATAAAGTGGTTCTTATTACAAAAGCATTGACTTAAGGTATGTATGTACTCAAATGATGATACTTACAAATATAGCTAGAATTCTTAAAATAAATTGTATTTGATACAAATTTTCCCACTGTATGATTAAATTTTCAAAACAAATTGGTGAGTAATTTGGACAATCTCTTAGAATTTTTCTACAACTGCAAATACATTAGTATCTACCATTATTAAAATATCTAAATTTCATGTTTCACAATTGCTCACATGCAATGAAATAGTTTATAAAACATTTTTATTATAAAGGAAACATGGGATCACCAAATTATAGCCACATCGATATTTTAAGTGTTTCTATGAATGTGTGTTCTTAAGATCAATATTTCTTAAGATAAATAAGTCCAGTTTGATATCTTTTAAATTTCTTTATAGAATTTTACTTTTCTTATCTTTTCTACCAAGAAGAATTGGTGAAAATTCCTAAATCATCATGACTCTACCAAAATACTTCACGCTGTCATTTAAGAGACAGTATTTAGGCTATCTTTATTTTTTTACCTAACTTATACTATCTTATTCAAGAAGTAGACTCCTGTTCAGTGTTAAACTAAGAGGGACATCACTGCATATGATCCACACCAAAAGGGAAGTAAGCAGTTCTCATTTGAATCTGGTCAGGTAGGCGGTACCCTGCCAAGAGTACTTTATAACTACTTAATATTTCACGGCTATTTGAATGTAAATAAGCTTGTCAAGAGAATTTGGATAATTTTATTTTTATTTATATATTTTTAAAGCAACTATGCTTGGCCGGCACTTTTCCCCAGATCATCCAGCTCTAATTTTAAAATTCAAAAGCCTCACATTTAATCCCTTGAGCTGGCCTGGTACCTTGCACCATCTGTTCCCATGGTTTTGTTATAACAGCGAGCACCTGCAGAGTTCTGCAACATTTCAAGCTGATTGTGGATAAAAATCAAAATAATTATAATTTTCATAAAGTAAAGACCTCCATTCAGACACTACAATCCCATCTAACATGGATTTTGGAAAACCAATCTTGGTTATAATGTGTTTCATATGGATAAAGGTAATTTATTTCTATTTTGTTTTTGTAGAGGATCAATCCATTAAAGCACATGTGCTGTAAATGGGAAATTCTCACACTGCAGCCTCAACTACAAAACTCCTGAACAATCCTAGTCGGTTCTTAGATTAGGGATTCTCGTGTTTTGATCAAACAAGGCCATCAGTCAGTAATAATGAAAACTAGTATTTTGATTGTTGTCCTTTCTTTTGCATATTTATATAATTGACAATAAGATACTATTTTCGCAAATGTTTTTGTCTTTGATAAATTACCAAAAATATGCATTTTCCATTCACAAACAAAATGGAGAGGGATCTTCTCTGTCTTTGGCATAGAGAAATACTACAAGTATACACAGCAATTTATATGAGGATATCTAGCTTATTTTGTTTGTAGAATCAATATCTTCTAGCAGTAAAATATATACTGTCATCTCTATATTACTTATTGTCATTGAATAGTTAATTATATAGGAAGAAGAAAAATGCTATAATACAAATACTCAAACACTTACCTTTTATCATTATATTGGTATTTCACTGTATCACTGTCTTCCCGTTCATCATCGATTTGCTCGAGCGGGCACCAGTAACATCTCCATATGTCCTGTCACATGCTAGTTGAGCCCAAGGGCACCTGCTTGCTCCAGGAACATAAAGAGCCTCAAACAATTCCATCAGGTCATGGAAATGAGGTCTATAATTGTTACTGGTATTTGGCATATCAAATACGACACAGGTAGCTTGCCAGGCTCTGCCGTGCGAGGCTAATATTGGTATTAATATATATGTCTAATATATTGGTATTTAGACATAAATATTAATAAATGCCTTTATTTTAAAAAGTATTATATTTTAATTCACATTGCATCTCTAAAGTTGTTGAAGAAGTAAATGTGAATATTATTTGAGCCAACTCTGATAAATTTGATTTAGTTTGTCTAGAAGACTAAAATGGAGTCTAAAAAGGAAGTCTAAAAGGGAGTATAGGTTCTATCTATACTTCTATCTAGTATAGACAGAACCTTAGTAACACATTGCTCGATATATGGTAGGTAGAATGCTGTTAGGAAATAAAGAGCTAGCTGTAACTCATCAATAGAAGAGTAAAATCCTATGATTTCACGAAAAATGCTAAAAGTGTATTTGCAACTAAGACACTTCTCTGGCACTGTTCCTAGATCATGTTTGGTGATGTAGGAGAAAGTGTAGTCAAGAAACATGAATGGTCATTCCTACAGGAACAATAGGAATTAATGTGGCCTCAGTGGAGAACTTTTGCTAAAATTCCATCTGACAGAAGATAGCTATGCTGGTGGTGAACTGGTGATAACTGCAATGCAGAACAGAAAGGAAAAACTACCTACAGAGAATTTGCATGGTTGGAGACATATAGGACAATGAATGTGGTGTCCAGGGGGTTGTTTCTGGCACTGAGCTCCGAGTTATCCCTGGTGATGTTTAGGGGCCCATTTGCAATGCACTGCCAGGATCTGAACTTGGAAAAGAGGGATTAGGGCAAACTCCTCAATCCCTTTATTATCTCTTGAACTGGATGTTTTATCTGAAGAAAGTCATAGACCAGCTGAGTTCAATGATTTGTCATAGAATTTAACAATCTAAATTGTGTACTTGTTTTACTACCTATGGGACATATTAGAACATGAAATTCTCTTTTAGGACCATGTTTCTTTCCTTTGACACATAAAAATTTAAAGTAATATTATTATCAGATTACTTTCTCTTTAAAGTACAAGAAGTCCCATAAGTACATTATTGTAAAAATAAGCTTATAGGTATAAGCTAATCACTATGTCAAATGCTATTTCTAAACTATCTGTCAATAAATAGCAAATTAAGCTAAGAACAAAACATTCAGTCTCCAAGATCCAGAGAGTTAGAGATATTCGTAAACTGGGAATCAGAATGCTTGAGTTTTTGTTGCAATTTTTATTTCTGGTTGAAAGACTGAGAGAACGAAAGAGTAAAATCAGTTAAACTATGTTTTTCCTTCCCATAACTTAAAACTATAAGATTTATATGGACTAGAATTTCATTTATTAATTTCATTGTATTTCTATAGGAATGTAATAAATTATGATTTGGAAAGATAATCTCTTCACTGTGTTTACTCTAATATCTCAATAATATGTAGTAACAAACTATTGCCACTTTGAGAGAAGAAACTATTCGAATGATAGAATAATGTTGTGTTTTGTTTTAGAAATTATTTTTTTACTTAGTGTAGTGAATTCCTTTACTTAAGGCTATAATATTTTGTTCCAAGTCTCTTTTCAAAACAGTGAATCTATTTTTTCTTTATTTTTTCACTTTAGCTCAAACCCTGGATATATGTTGATCTACTGTAAAGTAGGTAACCAAATTGTTGTAAACAAAGCATTAACTAACTAGAGCATAATCGCATACGGGTTGATACAGTCTATTAATTAATACACACCCTCAAAAACTGTTTCCAAAAAGTCAGAAAAAACATAAATATATGAGTTGACTTAATTATTAATTGTATAAGTTATGTATCTAAATTTTTATTTTGTATTCATCTTTTTCTTTTTTAGACCATATCTGATGATGCTAGGGGCTACTCCTCTATTAGTGTTTATAGTTTTTTCTGGAAGTTCTCAAGGAATAATATGGCACAGGGATCTAATCCAGGTTTTCTGCATGCAAGGATATGTTTTATTTATTCATTCATTCATCCATCCATGCATCCATTTATTTATTTATTTATCTATTTATTTATTTATTTATTTATTTATTTTGCTTTTTTGGGTCACACCGCGATGCTCAGGGATTATTCCTGGCTCTTCGCTCAGGAATTACTCCTTGTGGTGCTCGGGGAACCATATGGGATGCCGGGATCGAACCCGGGTTGGCCATATGCAGGCAAAATGTCCTACCCACTATACTATCGCCTCCAGTTCCAGGATTTGTTTCATTTTTCTGAGTTTTTTATCCAGCTCCAAATTTTTACTTAAAAATAAAGAAATTTACCTTTTTACTTAAAAATAAAGATATTTACCTTTACACATTTGACTCTATGCTCATATTTTATCCTCCCCCATTATGATCCAGCCCTTTCAAAGGTTTCAAGGCCAGTATGAATTTTTATCTTTCAAAAAGGTTAGATTAAAACTATCTTCCGACTACTGGCTGGTTGGAACTGGAAGATAAGTAAAGTATTCCAGAAGAAGAAAGACACATAGGATGATCTCACTTATCTGTGGTGCACCCAATACTTGATGAGGAAATGCATTGTAGCAAAGGACGGGAATGCCCACCTCAGCTTTGACTCCAGTGTTGAGAGAGGAGAAGGACAGAGAAGGAAAGAAATCAAGGCGGGAAGAAGAAAATGGGAAGTAATGGGTGAAAAGGCATAAGAGTTTCTGTTACACTGGTCATATGGGTGAGTGGTATAGCCATAGATACGAAACACAGACTCAATAACACTGGAAACATGAGATCTAAGCTGCAACCGCTGGAACTTTGCAAAGTGCCTGTCAAGTTGATAGGCCGGGGACAGAGATGGCGTTGTGATGTGGGAGAAGCACTGCTAGAGGGAAGTTGAACTGGTGGAGGGATTGTGTTGAAATATATGCCTAAAACTCAAGTGTTAATAACTGTGCAAATCATGGTTCTTTATTAAATAAGGATAATAATAAAAATGAATTGAAAAATCTTCCTGTTCCTTTAAGTGTTTAGAGAGGACTTTTCTGGGTTTCCTACAATGTTCTGTCCCTTCCTCCTGCTCCCTTTTCTGCCTTCAATCCAGTCCACTTCTAATTCATAGGCTCACTCCTCAGAGCTTTGTATTTCACTTCCATAAGATTTTCCTGGTTGAGAAGTCAACATGATGAATGACCTAAAACCTGAGCTGCACAGGAGGAAGAGAGCGGCATGGAATGCCTTCAAAGGCATCAAAGAAATAGCTCAAAGGACAAAGAACCTCCGGCTCCGGCTCCTCCGGGCATATCTCTTTGACTTCACCGTTCTCCCTACATTAACATATGCCTCAGAGACCTGGACCCACATATGCCTCAGAGACCTGGGCCCTATGAAAGCAGGATGAGAATGCTATTCGGGTCTCCCAGAGAGGAATCGAAAGAGCTATGCTTGGAATATCACACCTCACTCAAGTGAGAGAAGGAATCGGAGTTCCGACCTCCATCACTATTCCAGAATCAGGCACGCTGTCTCGTTTGCCAAGGCATCGAAAATCAGATGGGCTGGACATGTAATGCGATTTGGAGACAACCGCTGGACTAGAGCCATTACCGACCGGATCCCCTGGAATGTCAAAAGATCACGTGGTCGCCCACCTACAAGATGGTCAGACTTCCTTGTCAAGACCCTGAAAGAACGGTTGGAGGCTCTTCATATTCCTGAATCAACCAGATGCCATTGGGCTACATTGGCACGTGATAGGGTCCAATGGAAATGTTACTGGCTCCCGCTTGAGCAAATCGATGAATAACGGGATTCAAGTGATCAAGTGATCAAGGTTTTCCTTTGAAGGATATCCTAATCGTACCATACCAACTCCTACTCGCAGGCCCTTCAGTTTATATCATTTATGAATCTATTTTCTATAAGGGTCCCATTTTAAATATCTTTGTTCAAGGATATATTCAATTTACCTCCTTGGATTGTTTTTGTGTATGTAGACCTGTTTTTATTTACTTTTTTCCTTGCACAATGTATCAATTTTGAATCTAATGGAACTAAGTCCTTTCTCTGTGGGTGTATATAAGGTACTGGTATTATCTTCCTCCTGCTAAGAGATTAGTGGTGTTTTTTCCATGATTCATTATGGCCATCTTGGAATATGAAAATAGGGTAGTACTATTCAGTCAAGGAAGACGTTACATAGAAACTAAATTTTTTGCATTGATAAGCTATACCTTAGTCTTTCCTGGAAAAAGGAAGCTATAATTTATATGAATTCCTCTTATAGTACTTCAATGATATTTAAATAAAAGTAATTTAAAGGGAGGGTCTGAGTTTAAAGCTTGCCAAAAGATTATTGTCCTTTTAACAAAATAGCATGTCATTTTTATTATCACTAATATTTATTTTAAAAGTCCAAGAAATTTATTTTAAAAGAATGTTGATGACAAATCATGTGTAAAATAATGATTTAATGAAAATAAATACCTCTATATTTGAAGAGTTAGGTTCCAAAATATTAGGCAGAGAAAAGAGCAGGCATAAACATCCAAGAGGACTGAAAACTCAGTAAAGAGATAATAGAAGAACGTAACAAGATGTGATATGGAAGTAGGTAGGAGTCAGAGTCTGATGCTTCTTATACATTATAATTAGTCGTTTATTTTAGTTGGGAGTGCACTTCATGGCAATATCAGTATGAATTAGAGTAGCCTTATGCAGAGTAAGCAAAAACTTGACAAGATATAGCAAGCATCAAGAACATAAATGAACCCTGCAATGCAACTGAAGTTATTGGAGAGTACATAGGTTCAATGCATTTCACATGCCAAACTTTGAAGAGAGGACTGATACAGAGTGGGCTTTTCATTTTTAGTGTTCTTGGTCTTAGGTTAGCACTTGTTGAGTGGAGAAAACATAGAGTGGAGAAAACTGCAGTTGAGAGTCAGATAGATAATGCAATAGATAAAGAATTTGCCTTACATAAGACTGATGACTGATGTGGATTTGGTTCCTGAACCTGGTCCCCGGAGCACTGCAAGTAGTAATCCCTGAGCACAGAGCCAGGAGTAATCTATGAAAACAATCACTTCTATCACTGGTCTTCCTGTTGTTCATCGATTTGCTCGAGTGGGCACCAGTAACATCTCCATACGTCCTATCACATGCTAGTGTAGCCCAAGGGCATCTGCTCGCTCCAGGAACATGAAGAACCTCAAACCATTCCTTCAGATCATGGGAATGAAGTCTATAATTGTTGAGTACTTGCCAGGCTCTGCCTTGCAGGTGGGATACTCTTGTAGCAGTCTCTCATCTTCTGCATGTATTTATGAATCGCAACGGGAAAGATCAATTTTTCTGCTGGGTGGAGTTCTAACAAGCTTCGGATTCCGGATGTTGAAAATGGCAGCCCTCATGGTGTGGGGTTCCTCTGGCTTCTTGCGAGGCTCTGCTGGGATGGTGGGCCAGGGCTAGAACCCGCCTTCCCTTCTGGGCGCACATTATCAGCTGGGCACAGGGAGAGCCAGTAGCAGCTCTGCCCCATGTATCTGACATCTGGACTCCACAGCTCGTTAGAGCTCCACCCAGCAGAAGAGCTGATCACAAGCCCTTCTCGTCAGAGTCCTACCCTACAGCAGTCTATTGCAGCCCAGGTATGCCTGATCCAAAACAATCAATAACAAAACAAAACTCCAGTTGAAGGTGCCATGGAGAGTGTACGGGGGTTAAGGCACTTGACTTGCACATGAATAGGTCTGACTGGATCTGTGCAGCACCAGGAGAAATCCCTGAGCCCAGAGACAGCAGTAAACCTGAGAGCATCTGGTGTGAACTTCCTGCCTTCCTAAGCCCATACCACTCCATTTCAAACTTCCTGGCTGTTGAAAATCAGAAGAAAGTGTGAGGCAACTAAATAAACTAAAATTTTAAAGTAACTCAGTAATTAAAGAGGTAAGAAGCAAGAGGGTCAAGCAGGTATAAAATTTTTTATGTATCTGGATACCACTCTTTATATAGACACAATACACATGTATGACTCCCAAATTACCCGGCACAGATTAGAGTCAAAACATCCTAATGAAGCATAAAAGAATTGAGCACAAATTTGAATGTTTCCACAGAAAAATGTTGATATTTCTAAATACCAGTATAAAGAAGAAAGGGCAGTGCTTGGGCATTCATATTATAAGATATTTTTTCATTCTGTGTAAGTAGTTCTTTAATAGAATTGGTAATCAAGACAATGTAATATAGTATCTTACCAGCAGGCAAGATGTTAGCTACTAGGGAGCATCGATTTTGCCAAAAGTCCAGGTTTTCTAAAATCAAATCCTGAGCTTACATGAACTATTTTTCTATCCCAAGATAAGGAGAAATGTTCACTCTATCTTCCCCCTAATGCCTGATTTTTTGCGGTCTGTCAAGAATAAAAAAATATATGTAAAAATGCTATTCTTATTGTTATCCATGCAAAAAAGACAATACAACCCAAGGCACGGCAATCGACAATTGCATCTGTGGTGGCAGATATGATCAAAATACAAGATGAACCCTTGGTTAGAGAAGTGAATAGTAATACAGTTTTCCAACTGAGGTTTCAGTATGTCAATTTTACTTTAAATGTGAATACATTTTAATGAATTGATTTTTCTACAAAAGTGAAGAAAAATGTCCTTTATTACCAAATCTAAGCAAGACCCTTAAGATTTGCTTTTTCTAGTCTTCTCTAAAAAAAGCAAGCACTTTATTTTATTTTCTTCTTTATCTGAGGTTGCCTTAAATTTTAAAAGGTTGTCTGTCTTCCTTGGTAGAATATAATCTTCATTCTAATGAGAGTCAGGTGTCTCCAATTCATAGTGATTTATGAATATTTATTGGGTAAATAAATGAATGGGAAGTTCCTTATTCTTAGTTATAGTATTCCTAATGACATGGTAATTCTTAGCTATCAGAGTTTGGCCCTTTTTATTTATGATACTATATTGACACTTTGGCCAAACATCTTTTGTTCAGACAAGTTACATATTCTTTCATTCTAACTGATACAATATTGGAAAAATAAATTCAATAATAATGTGAAGAATCCAACATCGATTTCTGAAAAAAAAACACCAGGGTCACAAAATTTTTTCTATAAATGTTACATATTTTGTTATAGATTGAATAGGGACATTATTACTACGTTTTGAGATAATAAATATTCTTAACCGGAAGTTTGAGTCATTCATACCCTGGGAAAATAGGCATTAAAATGATTTGAGCTACTAGTGATCATTATGTTAAAATTGAATTATAAATAAGCTCTAGCTGCTTACGGCAGCATATAGTGGTTTTTTAAATTTTGCATTTATATTGCTAAGCTAAGTAATTAGTATTACTGATTAGTAATACTAATTAGTAACACTAATTAGTAACAGTAATAGTAATACTAATTAGTAACAGATTATTGATTGTTGTATGTGCAAAATTGTCCATTTTGGTACGTATTTAGTGCGGTACATCCAATAACAACATTTCAAGAATTTTAATGGTTTCTATCATTATAGGAAATAATCCAAAATATCATATGTTTCACTTCAAATTTTAAGCATTATATTTCAAATATATGTACCTTTAGTGCTCTTGTGCAAATCCAGTCTATCATTTCTGAACTAGGTATTTAGAAGTGAGTCATAAATGCCTTAATTCTAGCTGCATAAATAAATAAATTTTATTTTCAAAAATATGTAGAATAGACATAGAATTTCATCTGTCTCAATGAACTCAGATTAAAAATCTTATGATAACTTAATATTAAAGTGTGATTTATGGTGAAAGTGTGCTACAAGTGCTAATGCTTTATAAGAATTTCCTTTTAGGAATTATTGAGAGGGAGCCATTCAGAGTACAATAAAAATATAAAATAAAATAAAATTAAATTAAATTAAATAAAAGACATGCTTTGTTGTTGTCGGGCTATAAACACTCTGGTTGGTTATAATGCTACCAAAATCCACACAGTACTTAATTTATCTAACCTTCTGATAGTGAATGAACAAAGGTAAAAATAACAGGCTAGTTATAAACTAGTACTATGGTGATGACATTGTGAATTATTTAAAAAGGGCATATTCAGTGTGACCATAGAGCCATCAATCATAATAGACATTGATGAGAAAAAGAGGTTTCAGTCACTTCCTATCTGCAACGAGAACAATTCTATCTCACAGGTAGCTATGAAGTGCCGGGTGACCTGATGTCACTTGCATTGTTGCTCTACCCTTTGAACGGAGCGAGTAGATTCTCTCAATATTAGAATCGAATGAGTAAATAAATTCGCAGTTCACTGCCACTCTCCTTCCGGAGTGCTCACTTCAATTTGTCTAACAATAGAGAGGACAGAAAAGCAGAAATCCCTTAAAGCGCAGATGAATTTTTTATGGAATGTTCAAATCCAGCTGCAAAGGATGGGGTTTTAAATGGTAGCAGACACTCTTTGAGAAGGAGCCCCAAGAGACAAAATCTTTTGGAACTGTTTTGTACTGAATTCATTCCTTTCCACGTACACACCGTAGCTTTTCTTCAACCACAGTCCTGCTTTTGCTAAATTGTTCCATATTGAGTTCACATTGATCACTGAGGTGCCAAATAAAAACACTTTATTGTTAATATACAGAATGCACAGGGTTTAAAGCACATAAGAATGTTTTAAGGAGTGTGTGCGTAATTCTGCTTTATTTGTTTGTGTCCATGCAAAATTACAGAAGAGAATTGTTTAATTGAAAAATATTGATAATTTTATTCTATTCAAATAATCAGAATACTTTCATTTGTCACAACTTCTCACATCAAGTTTTCTGCCAGAAAGTTATCATTGCGTGCAGTAATTGTTGGTATTTAAGTGTTTTAGTGTCCTCCCCCAATCACAGAATCCTGAAAACTCCCCTGGCATTTACAAATATCAAAGCTATGAAAACGTGCACCTCCCCCATCTGACTATATGGTAAAATTTTTTACTTTGATCTAGAACACTCCCATTTCATGACAAATACCCCATAAACGTGATATTTTTGCAAAGATCTTGTAAAACTTAGCAATGTAGGTAAATATGCGCTCTTCGTCTGTCTCCATTCTCCCTTGCCCTCCCCCCCACTGCGGAGCTTATTAACCCTCTCTCTTAGAGTAGAAATATGGACCATATTTGTGCTGTGCTCTGCATACACAGCTCACACAGTGTCTTGAATCATGTATGCTACCCATTTTTATTCACTTTCCATTCTAATATATTCTGGAAGTATATTCATCTCAACATAACCTCCGAAATCACTTTAAAAATGTGTCCCACCACTTAATTGTTAATAACAGGTAAATCAAAGGTAAAAGAAAACTAATTAATTTTCTAGCTCAGTTTTATTTTACTGTAACTGTTTTGTGAAAATATAACAAAACCCCATTAGTGTTAAGGTAAGCCCATGAAACAACATAATATAATGCAAGAAAGACATTTAATAGTGTAGAGGAATGTTAAATTACTAATTAACTCCAAGTTACTGTATAAGAAAGCATAGTAATTTACAGGATTATTGCAATATGCAGCTTGGATTGCCACTAGGGTCAGCTAGGGAGCATTTCCTTCCGTCCCTCCCCCTTTGTGTGGTGGTAACTGTAGAAATCTTCTCACATTAAAGCACACTGTCCTACCCACAGTTCATTGCTGCTAATTAGCAGCAGTTCAGATTTTGCTAGCAGTCATTTTTTTCTATGTTAAGCTGCCAAATGTTACCAACTGCTCAAGATTCTCCATGCACAAAGTGTCCAGCTGCCCAGCTTGTACCACAATGCTGTGTCTTTCAGCTGTTTCCTGTCAACTTTAACACCTGTGCAAAGAAAACACTAATCAAATTATCTGTACTGGCTTTTGCGATCAGAAGGAAGGTTATCAAAAGTCTTGTGGATTCTTTGACCCATGCTTCTCATGCACTTCCAGAAAATTGAATTGAACTCTGTCTCTGTCTCTGTCTCTCTCTCTCTCTCTCTCTGTCTCTCTCCCCATCTGACTCTAGGCCTATGACTCTGTGGCTTTGTCTCTTGACCTGTCTGTCTCTGTCAGATTCTCTCTGTTTCTCTCTCTCTCTCTCTCACACACACACACAAACACACCCACAGACACCCACAGACACACCTCACACTTTTATCTAGGCATCCATTTGATAACGTGACTCTGAAACTTAAATTGCTACACTATCTCCCATGTTAAAGTCAAGCATTTTCACCATCTACTTAAACTTTCATTTAAGCAATAAGGCTAGGGAAAGTCGTCTTTTAGTTTTACCTAAATATATAAGAAGAATGCCATAACTTTGATTAATAATTGATTAAATAAACCATTCCCACATCAAAGACAGGAAGAAGAGCTTTTCCCTGAAAGGCTAAACTATCAAATAGGACTTTGTTGTCTTCAACAGAGCTTTAGAACTTCAGCATTACAGAATAAGGAGAACATTAATTGTTGAGGTCTTAAATAATCACGTAAAATAAAACGGGCTCCTCTCTCTTCTTAATTACACATGGCAGTGTTAAAACACTATCAATTTAGAAATAATCATAGAGTCTAATCATTTCCTGTCTGTTCCATTGGCTTTATGACTAATTTATATTTAACCTTTTTGGGAACCGATGATCAAAATGTACTTTTTAAAGAAAAATTCAAAGCAACTGTCTAATTCCTGGGCAAACGGGACTTGAGACTTAAAAATGTTTCAAAATGGAAAGATTTTATATATATATATATATATATATATACACACACACAAACACACACACAAGATCTATAATGATTGTATTACTTCCATAGTTTATTAAAAATAGTTACTAATTTTCTATGTTTATATTGATACATGTCCAGCTTGTTTGTTTCTATTATCAACTTATTAAAATAATTTTATATTAAAGGTCCTAGTAAGCAAGTGTGTTAATTAGATCATAGTAAATAATTAATTAACATTGCAATACACTTAACCATGCATCCGAATTGTAAAAGGATTGATTTTTATATGTAGGTTGTATCTGATGACATTGTTTCACTATATGGTCATTGAATGACAACAGCAAAAATGAATCCGTTCACTTGCAGTTGATGAACGGTTGTAAAGTTTACCTTATGACATGTATAGAGAATTTGTTGTGCTGGAAAGAGAGAGTTCCTTCAGACTATGATTAAACTCTAGCCCTATGGTACTACAGAATGAGTATCAACTTCATTCTACTGTTAAATTTCCACAACCGTTCTTTCTAGAAATTCCAATCACAATATTCTGAGTTTATGTTAATGTAGCAGATACAAAACTCTTACAGGGCATGTAAAAAGCATATACATTGAAATTTCAGAATAAGAATTATGCTATTATAACAAAAAAGTCTTTTATTTTTTCTATAAAACAATAACAAAGACAATGTTCTTTCAGTATTAAAGACTATTTACCTGGATATCTACATGTAAAAATTCTGCTCATATAACTTTATTTACTCTCAACTAATTAAGTATTCAGCAAAAATGTATGTATGTAAGTAGAGTGGTATCACAATCATTTCTGATAGAATACTTTTCTTTTTCATCTTGTCTTCATTCTGTGCACATCTACGTTTGAAGAGAGAGACAATTAGTAGAGGAATGGGGAAGATTACTCTTAATTACACAGAAATAGAAAATCTTACAAGCACTAGTAAGAAAATGCACAAAACAAGTTATTTAAATAATAGTTTTCCTACTTCTTCAGGAGTCTTATTTTTCATAAACAACAAAGGACTTCAGATATTGAAGTATGGCTGAATAATATGGTTAATGTTGCTGAATTAAGTAGCTAGGGAATCATTTACTATTTTGTATTGTATTGATGACTAGACACTGTTTTAAATTCCTGTGGATTGCAGATCTTCTTGAAGTCTGGCTAAAGTATGAGTCAGTTATGACTAAACTTTCCCTGATATTTGCCTTATTATATCTTCTAGAAGAGTTGAATAAAGCTAACTTGTACAAGTTGTCATACAATCGACCAAAAGATACATTTGAAATATCGTCTCTACATGTTTTTTTTGTTGGAAAAATACTATTTATTGGAGACAATATTGATCAATCGGTAGCTAAGAAATTAACCCATAAAAGTGGGTTTGGCTGGACAGGGATTAGCTATTTTGAATTGATGTCATAGCACCACTGAAAATTCACTGTAGAATCCTACTAATAACATAATTTCTTCTCATATGCATGCCTATAAATTTGACTTTTAGAAAACATTTTCTCTGAGGCTCTATTATAATGTGACAATAGTTTATGGACTTTGAAGGGGAATAGAAAATAATTAAAAACTGCTGCTAAAAAGTAAATATGTGTGACATAAAGAGCCGGGAGGCAGATGACAATCTCTGATTGGATTATTTGCAATAAGAAGTGAACATATTGTCTCGAGGGTGAAAGAATGCCACTAAATAAGCTTTGATTCTATTTCTAGAGTCTTATTTCCTCAAATAATCAGCTTCATATAATCTGTATAATATTAGCTACAGCAACATTTTTGGATAGGTGCAATAACCAAGTAGTGTTGGGGATCTAAAATTATGGATTCATATAAAATATACAGTAAAATTAAAATGAATTAATGATAACAATAATGGATATTTTTAAAGTCCATATTTGGTACTATTTCATCCTTCAAAAAATAGTATAAATTTCCACCCCTTGCTGACAACAGTCTGTGTACTGGAAGAAAAAATGAGAAAGAGTATAACATGAAAACTGAAGTAATATTTGGTACTATTTCATCCTTCAATAAATAGTATAAATTTCCTACCCCTTGCTGACAACAATATGTGTACTGGAAGAAGAAATGAGAAAGAGTACAACATGAAAACTAAAGTAATCAAGGGCAGATTTAACATCAACTCTATCTTTGCCTTCACATCCAGGCATCATCTGTTTTAGGTTCTTTTCTGGGTGACTCAAAAGTTTTAGCAAATAAAAAGAAGTCATTTAATTCCATGGAAAATAGAATAGAGTCATCTAATTATTGATAGTTTTTGCTTCATTTAGAAAGTCAGCTTTATCCTGTATATACTAATTAGAATCACTTTAGTTGCATATCAATATCAGTACCAAAACATTTGGAAAACATATGCATCCTTAAATTGTATTACTCTAGCAATGGTTTTTACCTTGCTATCTCCAGTATAGATCAAACAGCAGAATTTTTTTTCCTGCTTTTGAAAAGGAATAGATCACTTTTAGATGGAGTAGATTAGGAAAGGTGAAGGGAAAGAAAGCCAATAATAGCTAGTCTTTGCCCAGGACTCCTCAGGAGGAAGTCAATGGCTGGGATTTTGAGATGTAGCTCATCACACAATTACACTGGTCTGTCAAATAGTAAGGACAAAAGTATCAAAAGAAATATTTCTAATATGCAATAAATTTTTTGATGGACAAAAGTTATAGTTTAAGTGAAGTTTAAAGGTTTACCAACTTCCAACTTATTAGCATATGCAATCTGTGAAGTATCTCAAATAGTTATTTCCTCTATGAAAAGCTTCAAAGACTTGATATTATTCTTTAAGTCTACATAAAATTAAAAATGCTTCAATTTTGTGTTATTAATTTATAATCCTCAAATATGTTTTGTTGATATGATTATTTTTGTTCACTTTTAAAAATGTATATGCTATTTCCTTTTGGAGGTATAAGACAGCGTAAGGCACGCTGTCTTAGTTTGTATGTTAGGATCATGTCCTTCCCAGGATCTGTCACATTTATACACTCTATACAGTTCTAGGAAGGTTTTAGCTGTGGCCTGTCATCCCAGTGAGCCTAGCAAGAAGCCAGAGGAACCCCCACACCAATAGGTCAGTCATTCTCATCATGCAGACTCCACAGCTCCTTACAGCTCCACCCAAGAGAAAGCCTCATCTTTACCAGTTGAGTTTCATCAGTAAATGCTCTAGATGAGAGCCTTCTTTTTCTTTTTTTTTTTTTTTTTGCTTTTTTGGGTCACATCTGACAATGCTCAGGGGTTTCTCCTGGCTCTGCACTCAGGAATTACTCCTGGCAGTGCTCGGGGGACCATATGGGATGCTGGGGATCAAACCCAGGCCGGCAAACGCCCTACCCGCTGGGCTAATGCTCTGGCCCGAGATGAGAGCCTTCTACTGAGAGAATACCACCTACACGGCAGAGCCTGGCAAACTACCCATGATTTATTTAATATGCCAAAAAACAGTAACAATTATAGACCCCATCCCCATGTCCTGAAGGAATAGTTTGAGGCTCTTCCTATTCCTGGAGCAAACAGATGCCCTTGGGCTATACTTGCTTGCAACAGAACATATGGAGATGTTACTGGTGCCCACTTGAGCAAATCGATGAACAACGGGAAGACAAGTGATACAAGTGACAATTGTATACAATTTTTGGTCTTCATGTTCTACTCACATTACTTCTAAAATTGATCAAATTGCTTTAACTTTCATTTAGTGAGAGATATGGTTTAACATTTATCATTGTCCTAAATTAGGTTTAAATCGAACAGTGAGTGGTGGCATCAGGTATAGCTGGGGGAGGAGGTGGCTATGAACTCAGGCAGAAAGAAGTCACTGCCACAGTGGTAAGGCAGAATTCATCCTCTGAAAAAACACAGATTTAAATTTTTTTAAGGACAGCTAGCTTATGGGATGAAACTCAATACTTTTTCGAGGAAACTCTCTTTCACGCAATCAATCAATATAGGTTTAAACCTCATGTACAGAATACCTCCATGCCTATACCTAGATTTGCCTTCCAAGAAATAATATTATAATTAATCCTAATATAAAAAACTATAATGGATTAACTTAAAAACTTCTTTTATGTATCGAATTTGAAGCTTTCAAAGAGTAATTAATTGAAAAAATATTCACTGTGTGTCTGACACATTTTATGTGTCAGGAATGCATATGAAAATGAATTTATATACAGGAAGAGGCTAAAATAAAATAGATATCTTCTAAGAGCTAACAAAATTCTTACTAGACATATAAATGAAAAATGTGGGGCCGGAGTGATAGCCCAGCGGTAGGGTGTTTGCCTTGCATGCGGCTGGCCTGTGCCGGCCTGGGTTCGATCCCTGGCATCCCATATGGTCCCCGAGCACCGCCAGGAGTCATTCCTGAGTGTAGAGCCAGGAGAAACCCCTGAGCATCGCGGGTGTGACCCAAAAAGCAAAAAAAAAGAAAAGAAAAATGTAACTTACAAACCTTTTTTATGATCAGTAATCTTAGACGATAAGATAAAAGGACTTTTTCCAGAGTAAGGTGGAGCAAACAAGAGAGAGCCATGTTAGAAGTCAATCTGTGTGGTTTGCCCAGCTCACGTAGCAATACATATTGAAAACTGTTACGCCATGTGCAGTACTCAGGGCCAAGGTCGGATAGGTAACACCACAAATTTTTATAAGTATAATGTCCTACAGAAATATTTATGCAATAAGAAGTAAAATAAGAAAAAAAATCACTAAAATTTCCAGTAGTGATTAGGACAATTTAAAGTATACCAAGGTTACATGATATGTAATATAGCCTCCTTCATTGTTGTAATATCAGAGTTTAGACTTTAAAGGCAATGCTCAGTTCTAGTCTAGTATTACCATTTCCAACTATTATGTCACACTTCTCAATCTTACCTACTTTCCACCACCCACATACACTTGAGGTAGATTCCAACCATTGACAAGTACTCTGACCCCTGTTTTGCCTGGCCTTGATTATTAGTCTCATACTTCACTTGTATTAGTTGTATCATTTGTCTTCCCATTGTTCATCGATTTGCTCGAGCAGGCACCAGTAACATCTCCATACATCCTGTCACATGCTAGTGTAGCCCAAGGGCATCTGCTCACTCCAGGAACATAAAGTGCCTCAAACCATCCCATCAGGTCATGGAAATGAGGTCTATAATTGTTACTGGTATTGGCATATCAAATACGACACGGGTAGCTTGCCAGGCTCTGCCGTGCTGGTGGGATACTCTTGAGTCACCTCTCATCTCGTGCATTTATTGATGACCCGAAGCCACGTGAGTTGGGCTTGTGATCAGCTCTTCTGCTGGGTGGAGCTCTGGTGAACTGGGCAGTCTGAATGTGGAAAATGGCAGCCCTCATGGTGTGGGGTTCCTCTGGCTTCTTGAGAGGCTCTGAAGGGATGGCAGGCCAGGGCTAGAACCTGTCTTCCCTCCTGTGCACCTCCTGATCAGCTGGCACAGGGAGAGCCGGTAGCAGCTCTGCCCGTGTATGTGAGTCTCTGGATCAGGCATACCTGGGCTGGGCTTGAAAAATACTGCTGTAGGGTGGGACTCTGATGAGGTGGGCTTGTGATCAGCTCTTCTGCTGGGTGGAGCTCTGACGAACTGGGCCCAGGTATGCCTGATCCAGAGACTCGCATACACGGGGCAGAGCTGCTACTGGCTCTCCCTGTGCCCAGCTGATCACGAGGTACCTGGGAGGAAGGTGCATTCTACCCCTGGCCAGCCATCCAAGCAGAGCCTCACAAGAAGCCAGCAGAACCCCCACACCATGAGGGTCTCCATTTTCAACATCTGGACTACCCCATCTCATACTACTTTTTTTAAATCCTGCAAATGAATCTGGTCATTCTATATCTGTCCTTTTCCTTCTGAATAATTTCACTCTGCATGATACTCTCCATGTCAATGCATTTATAGGAAAATTTCATGACTTCCTTTATCCTAACTAGAGCATAGTATTCCATTTGTAGATGTGCCATAGTTTCTTTATCCTGTTATTTATTCTCAGACACTCAGGTTGTTTCCATATTATGGCTATTATGAATAGTGCTGCAATGAACATAGAAATGCAGATGGTGTTTCTGCTGGGTCTTTTTGGCCCCTAAAGCATTTTCGTAGGAATGGTATTTGGGTCACCTGGAGCTCAATTTCTAGTGTTTAGAAGACTATTTATACCGTTATCGAAAAAGGCTGGACCAGTCGTCATTCCCACCAGCAATGAATGAGAATCCCTTTCTCATCAAATCCATGCCAGCACTGGTTTTTGTTGCTCTTGTGGTTGTGTGCCAGTCTCTGTGGTGTGAGATGATGTCTCATTGTTGCTTTGATTTGCATCACCCTAGTGATCAGTGATGAAAACATTCTCTGATATGTCTTTTGGATATTTTAATTTCTTCTTTGAGGAAGTTTCTGTTCATTTCTTCTCCCCATTCTTTAATGGTGCTGGATTTTTTCCTTGTAAAGTTATGCCTTTGCAATATATATCTTGGATATTAAACCCTTATTGATGAGTATTGGATAAATATTCTTTCCCAATCCATGGGTTGACTTTGTGTTTTTGTCACAATTTCTTTTTGGCTTTATTTTTTTTTTTTTGGGGGAGGGGGATCACACCTGGCAATGCTCAGTGCTTACTCCTGCCTCTGCACTCAGGAATTACTCCTGGCGGTGCTCGGGGAACCATATGGGATGCCAGGGATCAAACCCAGGCCTGCATGGGCCGGTCACATGCAAGGCAAATGCCCTACTCGCTGGACTATCGCTCTGGCCCCGAGTCACCATTTCTTTTGAGATGCAGAAGCGTTTTAGTTTTATGTAGTCCATTGGTTTATCTTTACTTCCACTTGCTTGGTCAGTGGTGTTTCATCTGAAGATGCCTTTTAGCTTCCATGTCATGGAGGATTTTACCTAGGTTTTCTTTGAAGTAATTTATGGATTGAGATTATGTTGAAATCTTTAATCCCTTTTGATTTGATTTTTGTGGATGGCATTAGAAAGAGGTCTGAGTTCATTTATTTACATGTAGCTGCCCAATTTTCCCAGCACCACTTTTTGAAAAGTCTTATTGATCCACTTCATATTTTTGTTCTTTTGTCAAAGATTAAGTGATAATATATTTGAGGGTGTATGTCAGGATACTCAACTCTATTCCATAGGTCTACAGGTCTGTCTTTTTTTTCCAATATCATGCTGTTTTGATTACTACCATTCTGTAGTATGGTTTGTATGCTTAATAGTTGGGAAAGGTGGTGCCCACCATCTTCTTTTTCCCAAGGACTGATTTAGCTATTCATGGGGGGTTATTGTTCCATATGAATTTCAAGACTGTTTCACCAATTTTTTTTGAAATGTTGTGGGTATTTATAGACCCTGCATCGAATCTGTATAATGCTTTGGAGAGTATTACCATTTTGACAATGCTGATCCTCCCAATACATGAGCAGATATATGTCTCCATTCATGTCCTCTTTATATATTGAAGTAGCATTTTGTGGTTTTCTTTGTATAGGTCCTTTACATCCTTAGTTAAACCGATTCCAAGGTACTTAATTTTCTGAGGTACAATTATGAACAGATTTTTTGTTTTGTTTTTTAATATCGCTTTCTTCACTTTCATTACTTGCATATAGGAAAGCTATGGACTTTTGGGCATAGAATTTAAAACCTTCCACTTTACTATACAGATTTAGATATAATCTCATTTTACCTTAGTTATCCATTAAAATATGCTTAATCCATTATTATTTCTATATTAAAAAGGAATATATATATATATTTTTTTCAAAGACATAGTTGGAACTATTTTTTTTTCGGGCCACACCCGGCAATGCTCCGGGTTACTCCTGGTTATGCACTCAGGGATTACTCCTGGCGGTGCTCGGGGGACCATATGGGACGCCGGGATCGAACCCGGGCCAACACAGGCCGGCCGCGTGCAAGGCAAACGCCCTACCCGCTGGGCTATCACTCCGGCCCCATAGTTGGAACTATTATATTAGAAAAGTACAACTCCTTGACTCTGTTTTCCATCAACAAGATAGATTTCTATGAACATTCAACTAACTACAATTAATTATTGAAGAAATTAATGTGTTGAATAGACTGTAAACGATCCAGTGCTGCAGACAGAATGTGTTTGTGAACGTGCATGCATGCACAGTCCTTCTACATCCATGCTTGTGATAATAATATCGGTTCAGCTGCCCTAGCTATGGTGCAAAAGAGAAAGGACATGCCTATTTTAGAAGTGGAGTGTTAGCTTAACAGCTAGGACAATTACATTGCATGTGGCCAACCTGGGTTCAATCCTGGCCCCCTTTAAATTCACCTAAGCCTCACTAGAAATTGCCTGAGTACTGAGTCAGAAGTAAGTCCTGAGTGCTGCTGTTTGTGGTCCAACAACGAATATATAAATAACTTAACAATAGATACAAGCAGAATGTAAAAAGTAGAGGGGCAAAAAAAAAAAGACACATAATTCCTTTGGTGAAAATAGACTAAAACTGAGAGATTTCTCTATTCAGAAGTGCAACTACTGCTATCCCATTGTCAAGGAAATTTATATCTCCAAAAGTAACACATGGGGAAAAATGCTTAAATAAATTATTGGAGGTAGAAAGTTACATACTCTGGCTAACAAGAGAAGGAGTGACCTTTAAAATGATGCAGATTCTAAAAAAAAAATTCTAACTTCATTTCTGCAGTCTGTGTTTTGTTCTGTACAATACAAAGCAATTAATACAGTTAGGAGAAAATTGCAAACCTGAAGGAAAACAGGGCTGTAGTCAGGGGACCCAGGTTCTGTTTCTCGGTTCTGACTAGCTCTGTGTGTGACCTTGAACAAATCACTTAATCCTCCTGGGCTTCAGCCCCATCACTTCCAACATGAAGCGGGTCCAAGGTCCAATTCAGCTTTAACATTTGGTGACACTCTGATTCCAATTCTTAGCTTCTCTCTCTCCATATCTGACACATTGTTGACATACTGTCAGAACACTTCACACATTTTCAGAAAACCATAACAAAGCATTATCAGGTCATTAACGCAGATGGTTTTTGGAAACTTTAAAATATTAATTGTGCTGGATATTTTCTATAGATCAGTGCCTATATAACTAGATTGATCAGTGAAGAGAAGGATAAGAAAATAGAAATATACTTCAAAACAAGGCACCTTGTTAAGAACTATGACAATAGAATTGTAATAGAGTTGTACATGACAAAGATTAATACTTTTAGTTTTATGAAAGCTATGGACATTTCTTTTGTAGGTCTCTTGTTCTTCTTTCCATTACTTCCAAAAATGACTCCATCTAGCTATCTATTTTCTATTTACATATGTGTATAAGTCTACATATCATAATAAATATATGTGTACATATATATGCAATTTTTTCCCACATCTGTATTCAAATTCTTTGCCATCCCTTCTATGGTATTTAATTTAAAAACCAAGCATATTGCTTAAAAGTAATTTTATTTTAAATAGAGCTGCTATTACTTCTAGGTGGAAGAGAATTTGAATATAGATTTATTAACTATTTATGCTTTTCATACCAGTAAAACAAGCCAATGGACAAACTATTTCTTTAATAGTGTATGTAGATGCCTATCAGGTTGTTTTAAGTCCATAGCTCAGAATTTAATCTAAATCTCCAAGCGATTACAACCTGCCATTTTCTTGAATCTACCTTAAGGAAGAGATTGCTTTATTCCCACAGATGAATTACTTTCTAGCTCTTTGGGAGAACAGAAGATGTATTACTTAGCAGTTCTCCAAATCACAGTGAATGGACTTAAACTTATTAATTGATTTGATCAATTTTACTTTGAAAAAAGTAAATAAAATACAGTAGAATAAATGAGCCATATAGTTCCAGCTTGTTGAATTTTTTTTTACACCAAACTGTAAATTAATGAGGTGATTAGGAGGAAGTGGTTAAAGAAGAAAAAAAAACAAGAGGCCTTAAATACTTCATCTGGATATATAAAATTGCAAACATGGTGTCTTTATTCTATTGCATAAAAAGAAAAGCATTTTGTTTTAATATATACTCCCTCCTCTGAGCATTGCCACCTACCAGAAGCTCTTTGAGTGACAGCCTTGGTCCCCAGAGAGGACCTTTCTCTGACACCTTTCTCAGCAGGTCTTCGCCACCACGAGACCCGCAGGACTTCCTCCTGCTGAGGAGGCCACACAACGCTTTCCTTTCCTCAGCCCGCCGTGGCCATACTGCGCTGGAATGAAGCAAAATAAACTAGAATAACAGAGATACATCTCACCTGAAGTCTGAGGCTATAACTGAGAGTGGCAGAGACATCACTGACGATCAATACCATTTTCTCTTCTTTGTTGTAAGCCTAGCTGTTAATTTGGGCAATTATCTCCCTACTGTAGAAGTCAGTTAGGTCTACAGATACAAATCTATGCAATTTGTAAGTAATCCCTAAGAATATGAAGTGATCTCATAGAGTTACGAATGTATAGTCTGATACATTTTTACATTCAAAATTTTCCATATGGCAAATGATAAACGTATGTTTGGTACATTATAGCACTGTTTTCAAAAGGTTAGCATAGTTCTGATAGTGCTAATTACTGATTTTTCTCTTAAAACACTAGGATGAACTTATAAATAAATTCCTAGAGGGAGGACCAAGAATGTGCTTCATAAAGAAGCCTTCTCTCTTTCCGTCATGCTCCAAATCTCACTACAAAATAATCTTTCGCCTGACCTTGGATATTGTACTATTCCCACATAGAACTAAGCATTAAATACAGGCAAAAAGATACACATGATAACCTCTAGGTATATATATTACAATCCACAATGTGTAGGAGAAAGAAGAGAGAAAGAGAGAGAGAAAGAGTAAGAGAGAAAAGAGATAAAGAACCTGCCATGGAGGCAGGCTAGGAAGGGGGAGTGAATCGGGGACATCAGTGGTGGGAAATGGGCACTGGTGGAGAGATGGGTGCTGGAACACTGTATGGCAAAAACCCAAACATGAACATTTTTGTAATTGTTTATCTCATGGTGGTATAATAAAATATGTTAAAAAATAAACTTTCTCTGGCATCTGTTTGCTGGCTGATGTGAGGCCTGCTGCCGCACTTTGGGTCCTAAGGTCAAACACGGATTCTGCTGCCAGAGCCAAGTTCAGAGGAAATGTGCGAAAAACACAGAAAAGTTAAACCTTACAGTGAGCTATAAATACACTAAAATTTATAGTTCATTATGTTTCTTTTTTGTCCTTCCTGCCAAAATCAGAAAGCAACGCGCCTTCATTTTGAAAGAAATTTACCGTCTATTAGGAAACAAGCCACAGAACGGTGAAAACCTCAGCCAGTTCTCAGCAGGTCAAATAGGTGCTGATTGCAGATTTGAACTAGGTTCATCCTATTCAGTTTTACATATGAAAATTGAGTTTTTGAAACCTGGTGTGTGTGTGTGTGTGTGTGTGTGTGTGTGTGTGTGCCTGTGCATGCGTGTGTGCATCTGGACTTTAAATCACTTTCTAAGATTAAAAGTTGCCTCATCCTTCAGAGATACAATAGAGAAGTTGATAGTGGGATTTTCTGTATTTTTAAATCTCATAAACTATATAAAAATTCACTAAATATAGCTACACTATATGGTTTTAGAATCACGAGATAAAAATAAAAAATTTTAAGTTCAAGCGTAACACAGGTATATTTTTAGCATTTTTTTTTTTGCTTTTGGGGTCACACCCTATGATGCTCAGGGGTTACTCCAGGCTCTCGCTCAGGAATTACTCCTGGCGGTGCTCAGGGGACCATAGGGGATGCCGGGGATCGAACCCGGGTCAGCCACGTGCAAGGCAAACGCCCTACTTGCTGTGCTATAGCTCCGGCACCATTTTTTTAGCATATTTTAACATCACGTAAGATATAGAAAGTTTATTTTGGTCTGGAGCTGGTTCATTGATTTGTTTTTGATTTTTAGTACTATATGCACCTTTGGGAGTGTTTAAATAACATAGTATTTGAAGAAATCAATAGGTATGACATACAAAGTTTTGCCAGCAACGTGTGAGTAATGTCCAGCAATATTGACATCTAGGGACATGGTGAAGAGTAGGGTTTTCAGCCTCCTTCGGAATAGCTAGGACAGAATATGGATTCTAACATGGTTTCTCTGAGATTCTGCACAGCAGCGTTGGAAAGCAGATATAAAGCAATAGCATTATTAGCAATGAAATATCATATGCAAGTTGTTTTATTTGCAAAGAAAAAGGAAAACTGTGCTTACAATCCAACATTGTAACACTTTAATTTCTAATCACAAAGGAATAAGGTTCACATTGCTGTAATTATCTTGCAGGGCACATATCAAAGTGCTTTTTAAATGACATCCCATAGGATTTACTCCTTCCCTATCCAAAATGTAATTTTACATATTTTGAAGAATAATGAGGCTTTTTAAAAACAACCATGACAATTAAATTCAAACATAATCATATTTTAAGTCTCACCTAGAAAATTTGTAAATTTTAGCTCTAGTAATATTTAGTCCCATTGTCTGATTTGTTTTTCTTCAATTTTACTTTTTATAAATGGAATAAAGCCATATTAAAATTCTATTATGTATAAAAGTATTTTTATTTTGTTCTTAAAGTATGGCTCTTGGATAGGAAGGACCTATATTTCTTTAGTAAAACTTGTTTCTAGGTTCAGTTCTAAGTGGCATGCCTCTGTGGATATCTGCCCAGAGGATGACTTACTTTTCTGCTTACCTTGAACATGCAAGATCATTAATCTTTAGGTATTAAAATTTAATTCCTTTAAATTGCTATAAACACATTGTTGGTGTAGTATTTCTAGAGATATTTAAAAAAAAAGCTAATGTCAAAAGAACCGAATATGAACTGTACCTGCAAAGTAGAATTCACTTTCCTGCCACTCATGAATATCTTTCTAGAAAGCGCCAATATCTCCTTCAAATATTCCAATTTTAAAAGCAAAGATCAAATGTTGGTGACTCCATCACACATCATAGTTATTTATCAAAGCAAGTTAATAGTTGTGGATTGTATTTGTTGGATCACCTTGTAAGTCTGATTTGAGATTTTCTTCTCCCCAGATAGAGACGTGTGCACACAAACACGTTTATCTGAAGGCTATGTATATAATTCAAGAATTTACTGACTTTCAAATGGCCATTGATAAAACTCCAATAGATGATCCCCAGCTACATATGTGTTACCAAACTCTGTAATCAAGCTCCAATAAACATTGATATGCTCCTTATTGCATTCTCTCGTGTATCTTATTCTTTCCTTAAATTAATATGCTTACCTTCTAAATGACACTGGTATTTTACTCTCAGAAAATCTAAAATCAATGATAGGAATATATTAGGCATAAAAATTAAAACATTCTTGACTGTATAATTAATTATTTCTTTAATCTATTCAAATTAGAAATGAGTTATTTTACTTTTGTTCTTAAATTTTCAGTTTGAGGATATTAGTTGAAAAATTTTTATACCTTTGGTATAGTTCCCCCCGGTCCCCGCCTCCCGCCCAGCCCCACCCGCAATTCCTGGTGCGCCGGAGAAACCCCTGAGCATTGCGGGTGTGACCCCCAAAAATAAAATAAAAGTAACTGAATAAACAAAAAAAGAGTAACTGAATGAACAAGAGTAATTGGAAAAAGTATGGGAGGAAAAATACCATAACAATCTAGAAATATATTAGAGTGATATATTAGAGTTGTAGCTCTTAGGAGATTAAATTAAAGCACAAAATGGATCACTGTATCCGTATCACTGTCTTCCCGTTCATCATCGATTTTCTCGAGTGGGCACCAGTAACATCTCAATACATCCTGTCTCATGCAAGTAAAGCCCAAGGGCACCTGCTTGCTCCAGGAACATAAAGAGCCTCAAACCATTCCATCAGGTCATGGGAATGAGGTCTATAATTGTTACTGGTATTTGGCATATCAAATACGACATGGGTAGCTTGCCAGGCTCTGCCGTGTGGGTAACATACTCAAAATGGATCAGCCCGTTAATATCAAGATGGAGAGGAGTGACATGATTTAGAATTATGACCTCCTTTCAAAAAGGTATGTTGATTTTCAAACCATTTTAAACCAATGTTGATATTTTTTGGGATAGCACAAATAGAAAATTCAGAATCTTGAACATTTGAAAATTTATCACATCACATAAAATACATACATTTTCAACATGTAAAATGTATCAGTTAAGATATATTTTGGCCTAAACTTTTACCAGGTTTGCTCTGGCAATACCTCAATTTGAAATGAACCACTAATATAAAAATTTTATACCACCGAAACCATAAAATCCAATGCAAAAATGACTGAAGAGACTCTCTGGTATGTTTAAACCAGTAAAATAGAAGAATAATGTGGATGAGGAGGCTATATAAAAGGATTTGTCACAAATATATGTTACTAAACAAATATTTATTCCATCTTTCCAGAATTTTTTAAGATAACATTCAAACAAGTTCAACCCTGATGCAAAGCTTATAATGGAGCTACTTCAATTTTTAGACTGCATTATTGAAAACACTGCAACCAGAATATGCAAATGCTAGTTTTGGTCAACTTTTTGGGCTTCAGTTCATACAATTGAAATATTAAGTATATTGTCATAAACAAACCAGAGTGAAAATAATGATGAGAATGGTGAAGTCATTTCAGTTTCATGGTGGAGGACATAAAGCTGACTTTTTTGTAGAATTTTTTGTAGAATTATCTAGATGAATAGAGATTAGATGCCTTTTGTATTGCTTTTGAGAAAAGAACCTGGACCAGTGAACATAAATTTAAATTATAAAATAAAAACAGAACAGAGTAATTCATAGAAATTGATTTATTATCAATGAATTTGTACAAGACAAAGTTAAAAAACTGTATAAAAATAGTGAATTTCCACATGTAAACTAGCATTAGTTGTTTCCTTTTCAATATTTTCTTTTCTGTTTTTCATACAATAACTCTTTGCTACCCTTTAGTTTTGTCACTACTGAAACCATTATTTAGATAATACAAGAATCCATTTTGTTTAGAATTCCATCTCTGCAGTATTTGTGGTCACTATAAACAATTTTTTTCTTTAATGGTTAAGAGCCCATTTCATTCTGGACTATCCCACTCAGTGATCCTATTTTCCTTTTCACGGAATTCTTTGATTTCTGTGATTCCATTATGATAACTTCTGCTTTCCTTTGCCTTCAAAGGACAGCAACCAATTATTTTTTAAGCATGCTGGCAGAGTTCTCATGAACCCATCTCAGAAGTGCCAAAATGGAGGCTGATGTGTCTGTGTATTATAGATGTACCCCAGAGACCCTTTCTTGCTGATTCTATTGAATGACAGAATATGCCTGAATTGCAACCTCATTGGTTTTAGACCATGGTAAATCTTGGCTTTGGTTAAGCACTATAAAAACTGTTTAGGGGATTTCCAAGAGTTCAAATCAACATAATAAATTCCAAGATAGTATAGTTTGTTGTATAAGTGGCTTCCCTGCTCTAGAACAAAATATTTAATCTAATTTGTGTTTTCTTAAAACTAACTTTCTTATAAGAACCCTAGGAATTCTGATTCTTATTTCAAGATCTTACAGGTTTTTATTGTGCAATCTTCCTTGTTCTGGATCAACATATTTGATACTTAAATCTGGATTTTGTTAGATGCTAATTTTTATTATAATCATGAGAGTGTGGCTTGTGGTTTTATAAATAGGGATCAGTTTTTGGTTATGTATCACTTTTCCCCATGAAAACACTTTATATAGAAAGGAAGTTTAATTCCTAGGATGGATATTGTGGGGGGTGTAGGGGGACCTAAAGACATTGGGTGAGCAAAGTTGATACTAGTGATGAAATCGATGTTGCAATATTGTATGTTTAATACTCAATTGTTGCAGGACACCTAAAAGCCTAAAAACCTCTACATCTGCCCTGGATTGCCTTCTGCAGGTCACTTCGTAGATAGGGGGTAGTTTAAATGTGGCAATTTATCTGACCATGTATTCTATACTACACTATCACTATCTTCCCGTTGATCATCTATTTGCTAGAGCGGGCACCAGTAATATCTCCATATGTCCTGTCTCATGCCAGTAGAGCCAGGGGCATCGGCTTGCTACAGGAACATAAAGAGCCTCAAACCATTATATTAGGTCATGGGAATGACCAAATAATTGTTACTGGATTTGGCATATCAAATACAACGAGAAGCTTGCCAGGCTTGCCGAGCGGGAGGGCAAACTCTTTTAAACACCTCCAAATAAAGCATCTTGGAATATACTCTGAAAATGTCCATTGTCTTACATAGGGTTTTCTTTCAGAAAATTATAATTATACTGGCCTATGTCACCTAGAAAATCCTGTCTTGCTCTCTTTCTTTCCTTTCTTTCTTTCTTTCTTTCTTTCTTTCTTTCTTTCTTTCTTTCTTTCTTTCTTTCTTTCTTTCTTTCTTTCTTTCTTTCTTTCTTTCTTTCTTTCTTTCTTTCTTTCTTTTCTTTCTTTCTTTCTTTCTTTCTTTCTTTCTTTCTTTCTTTCTTTCTTTTTCTTTCTTTCTTTCTTTCTTTCTTTCTTTCTTTCTTTCTTTCTTTCTTTCTTTCTTTCTTTCTTTCTTTCTTTCTTTCTTTCTTTCTTTCTTTCTTTCTTCCTTTTCTTTCCTTCCTTTGTTTCTTCTATCCCGCAGTGCGCAGGACCTATTTCTTGCCTCTGCACTCAGGGAGTGCTTCTGGTGAGACTCAGGGCAGATATGGGTCCCAGGATTGAATTCCTACAGGGCTTGTGCTAGGCAAGTGCCCTGCCCAATATGCTATTGTTCTGACCCCCAATGTGTCACTTCTTATGATAGAAAATTTAACTACCCAGTCAGCTTGGTTTTCCATTGAAACATCTGACCAGTTGCATGTGCTTTTTTTGGAAATTAGATTGCAATGCAAACAGTGATGTAAATAATCATAATTAATTTGTCTATGATATCTGCAGTTTTAAATTGTTCTGCAAAGAAGGGAAGAAAAGACATCATTTGGAGTATTAGTGAAATTCTCTTTTATGACAATACATGAAAGGCAATATATTGACAGAAGTAGATTTCTTAAGTACTTGCTAGTCATTGTTCAAATTCCTTTTTAAATACATTCTTCCTTTGGGCATCATTATTGTTTTCACAGATTAGCAAGCATACCTGTAATGGTGATAGAGCATTTTAGATGCCTATCAAGACATATGAATTTGTAGTGGGAACTAGTTATACCAATAGGTAAATTGTTACCTCCTTGCCCTAAAATTTTTATTTTTGCCCTATCAACTATGAATTGATAAGTTTTGCTTCTTTTTTGTTATCACAAGATGCATTTATAT
This sequence comes from Cryptotis parvus, assembly GCA_021461705.1. Classification (NCBI taxonomy): domain Eukaryota; kingdom Metazoa; phylum Chordata; class Mammalia; order Eulipotyphla; family Soricidae; genus Cryptotis; species Cryptotis parvus. The sequence goes on from JAJIBD010002735.1 coordinate 102,882, forward strand.
TCAGCATTACAAAATATAAAAATGTCAAGACCACTAGGATCAGTTCAGCCTAAATATTGTTGATATTTTAATCTTTCAAAAGCTGACCATGTTGCTTAAAACAAATGTGTTTAAATTGCAGTATCAATTTTAAGAGACTGTTATTTTCAATTTTGAAAATTGTAGGCTTACAGCATTGGCAGTTTAATTCATTTAACATTTAAATCTTAATAGTTTACAATAAGTTTCAATTTTAGGGGAAGTCTCTAAGTGATGAAATTGGAGGCATTTCACAGTGATACTAAGGCAACTGGGCCTGATGTTTTAATGCTCATATCCAGAAAGCAACACTGCATAGGCTCAGGACCATACCAGAACTACACCTGCCAATGCTTAGAGGACAAGGTACATGAGGGAATGAATTTGGCAACTTGCAAATGCAAAGCAGATGCTGCAGTCCTTAGAGCTACTTCTCAGACCCCTGCACTTTAGTTTTAAAATTATTGTTTTAAAATAATAAGAGTCAGTCTCAAATTTATCTAATATTCCAGTCCCTATTTTGCTTTGGAAGTTTTAAAAATAATAGCTATCTGTAAGCATTAAAATCCTGCCTCTCAAGGTGTTGCAGGTGCGGCTGTGGTGCCCGGGTATGTCAGCAGGTGGAAGACAGGGAGACAGGCTTCTCTACACCCGCCAGGGCTCTGCCCCATGGGCCCTGGATGGTTGATGGTCTGATATAGAAATAGATTGGGCCCCCTGGGGGATGAACCCAGAGCCAGGGCAGAGCCTGGCAAGCTACCTGTGGTGTATTGAATATGCCAGAAACAGTAACAATAATGGACCTCATTCCTAATGAATGGAGTCGTTACTGGTGCCTGCTCTAGCTAATCGATGAACAATGGGAATACAAACATTAAAAATGATTCAAGATCAGAACTTCATTTTAGTGTCGCTCTCTTAAGTGTGTGGAGTTCAAATCCAAGCCTCATTCAAAATTATACATTCCAGACACAGCCCTCACACACCCAGATGCACAGGTGCTCCTGTGATTGGACACTTCTTTGGCACTGCCCCATATATAAGTAGTCTGGTATATTTCATTGGAAACAATGACTATTTTATGAAATAAGACAATAGTATATTTTTAATATGCTTGATCAGTTTTCCTTAGTTTTACATACCCACATATAGCAACAACACTTAGAAGGGTCACTTAAACCCCTTTAGAGTATAAAGGTTATAGACAGTAACGATTCAGATTCTTTTATAATTATGGTCTTTGAGATACATAATTGTTCTTGCTTCATACTTTATTTGACATTGTAAACACTATTCTGTTATAAATTGGTGTCTCAGCTGCACACTGCAACTTGGAGTAGACCATTGAGCCATCCTCTTAAATATTATGACATGGAGAAAATCACATTGTGCTTTAACCTATCAACAAAGGAGCAAAGCAATTACAGAGCTAAACACAGTCCAGGAAGACCCAATAAAGAAAATCCAAGAAAATTTGGTGAAAATTCTTAAGGGCCTTCCAATGTTTAATTTAGGCCTGAGCCATGATTAATATTCTGATTCTAATTCAAAAGACTGAACCACAAAGGTACATCTTTTGGGTATTTTTAATAAGCATAGTACAACACTCTGTGAATTAACAGCTGGTCTGACTGGTATTTTACTTCTTCTTTGCTTACTCCAAGTGAAGCAGTTAATATTAGTATAATCATCAAACTAACACTAGTCCGGCAGAGGGACAGATTTTTTTTCCTAGTGTTGTGATGTAGAATACAAATTTGGAAAAATAAGAAAAAATCCATCGTTGAATTAACATTAATTAAACCATTGGTTTAGATCTTACACAAAATAGAATTGCTTTTTTAAATCACCAAATAAAAATTTCAAAACTATATTAAGTAATATATAGCATATTTCACACTTTTCAAAGAAGTGAAAAATATCAAATACTAAAGCAACTTAATATAATTGAACTACCAGTTTATGAGAAATAGTAAGAATATTATAATAAAAGGATAATTTTATAATATAAGGATAATATAATAAAAAGGATAAATTATTGTTTATTGCCATAAAATTTCTATATTAATCTATTAATTTATAGTGAGAAGTATTTATAATATTACATGAACAATAATAGTGTATTATAGATATAGAAAACAAATACCATATTTCTAGCAAATACTAATATCTAGATCATGTAACATTATTTTTCATAATATTGATGGCCTACAGTCTGATTCTAAGCTCTAATATCTGATTTTTCAACATCCTCATTTTGAGTCAAATTAATCATTACTATTACTGAAAATATATTTTTAATTTTAACAAGTTCAAAAGCTTATTTCAAGCAAAATTTGAAACACAATATTTTGATTATATTAATGCAGACCATCTTATCTTCATGACATTTTTCTAATTATAAAGCTCATTTTAAGCATTATTTGTAAGTCTAGGTATTTAGCTCTTATGGTTAAATAAGATCATTCTCCAGTTTCCTAACAAAACCTTCAATCTGTTTTAAACATTATTAAATAAGTATCTTATATAATCTTTGTCATTTGCTCTTTGACATTGCATTTGTAGTAAGAGACAGGTAATAGTTTTTATAGATATTACTATTAGTCACGTTGTTACTACTGTGCTTCTGTTAAAATTATAAAATTTAAATTCATAATAATCAAACATCTTAAAGTAATATTACACTGTCATAATGTTTTGAGTTTTAAAATTATTAAAATCATTTAAAATAATCTACAGTCAATTATTTAAAAAAGATTTTTGAGAGATAAAAGCTTGAAGGAAGACTTTATTTGTCTTGACTTTGGGGGAGCACACTAAAAGGTTCTCAGTCTTACTCTTGGTTTTGTGCTCAGGCATCATTACTGGTTTTGCTCATAGGACCATGTGTAAAACAAGCATCTTATTTACTCTACTTTGATCCAGAGGACTGTGTTTTGAAAGCATTTAATTTAATCACAAACCAGACATCACGGAACTTTTCACTTAGTGAAGTAGGGTTAGAAAACATAGCAGTGTACTGGGTAATGTCGCAATGTTTTTAAGGTTTTCCCAATCCAGAAAGTGCAAAGATTTCACTTGAGATATCAGCACTATTTTTTTTTTTTTTTGCTTTTTGGGTCATACCCGGCAATGCTCAGGGGGTTACTCCTAGCTCTGCACTCAGGAATTACTCCTGGTGGTGCTCAGGGGACCATATGGGATGCTGGGAATTGAACCCGGCCGGCAGGCCGGCCGCGTACAAGGCAAACGCCCTACCCGCTGGGCTATCGCTCCGGCCCCTTGAGATATCAGCACTATTAAAGGATTGATTGCTTCATCCTTTTCAGACATAACATCTATGTATTCTCTAAAAGCAAACTGAGACATAAACCAAGCAATATTTATGCTGCTTAATTTCACACCATCATATCTTAATCTCAACATCAAATTCCATATACAAAAGCAATAGGACATGTAAACTATGATATAGAGGTGAGTCTGTCCTCAAAGTATTCAAATTCAATTTTTAAAAACTCTGTTAAATTATATATAAGTGTATTTGTATATATAAGGACATATACAAACAAATATAACTGTATATACCCAAATATATAAGTATATATACAAATATATAAACCAAAATATATAATTATACATATTTATATATGTATAAATACAAATATATAAAGATGTATATATAAATATATAATATATAAAGACATATATTTAAAGACATATAAATACAAGTATATATATATTTATATAAGTATAAATATATATACTTTCATGTATATACAAACACATACACAACAGAATTCATTCTTGCAGTCCTTAATTTATGACTCTGGCAAGTAAATGGTCTATGTCAAAAGCTACCCAGATATATAACCCTTTACTGTCAAATATTAGCTGTTGAACTTGACTGATAAAGGGGTGGATTAAATTACTAGGTACTACAAAGAACATTTGTGACTGGCTGTTGAGGAAGTCCTGATATCAAATGTGATTTTACTGAAACTAGATCATTTGTTTACTGTAGGCATGTATAAGAAAGATTGATTTTAAAGTTTAGGAAAATGGAAGGATAAAGAAAGAATAATAAAAAGCAAAATCATGTTTCATTCTTCCTCAAAAAAGGCACCAACCAGAACCAACCAGAACATTTCCATGTGTTGCAACTGCTTGCAAATATAAGATTTTATATTTCTTGTTTCTAGTACTATTTCAGTGATCTTAAAATTCTTCATAATTTTTAGAGTTATGCTTCTTAGTTACAAAATATCATGATTGTACTAGAGCTATATAACTTCTTTATTATCAACTCCTGATTCTGTCATATTTTCTACAAAATATTAACCCTTTAAATGTATGAGTTGAATTATCCAGCCAAAAGTACTTAGCAACATTTTAATTATTGAAAGGAAAAGGAATAGGTGATCACAGAAACCAAAGACATGTATCCTATATGATTTTGGTTTCTAAGGACATAAAGTTTCTGAGAAAGGTTTTCCAACTTGGAAAATTATTTCTATTTTGTGACTGATTGAAATCTTTATATAATATTAGTGGTTTAATGCTAAGTACTCCTACATGGTAGATTAATGCACTCTTATTCAATACAAATTTTATTTTATCTTTAGAGTAATTTTATTCCCAAACTGCAATTTTGTATTTGTTAAAACAGATAATCCTGTTAAAGAAAATTTAGATTGTTCACAATGACAGATCTTTTTTAAAACCGTAGGACATATTTATGTTGGCATAACATAACTGATATAGGTTCAGAATTCTAGATAAAGAAATTTTATCAAAGATCATATTCAGGAATTAGTGTGCTGTTCTTATAAAATGGCTTTCTTTTTAACTCAGGACTGAAGCTATTACAGAACTATGTATACTTACTGCAGCCATATAATGGGGCATATGAAGTCTACTAAGACAGTAAGAAAACAAATAGCAGTCCGCCATCATTTGTATAACCTGGTTCCTAGATATATAGTAATCAGTTTTATGTTCTTAGTTGCTATTAACTTCCTACAGAATCTTTTAACTGCAGTTAGAATTATTTTATTTTATTGGTTTGGGGACCACAGTCGGTAGTGGTCAGTGCTTTCTGCTGCCTCTGTGTTCAGGGCTCATTCCCACTGAGGCAGAGGGAATAAGGGGTGGTGGACCTCGGGTCAGCTGTGTGAAAGGCAGCATTTTGCTTGTTTTGTTGCTCTTCAGTTCCTATTAGGGTTTTGTAAGTGCTTTCATTTACTAAATAAATTTTAATTTGGTAAATTTTTATATGCCAAGCTAATCTCCACACCCTACGTAGTGGTATTTAAGAATATCACTTGTATCACTTGTCTTCCCTTTGTTCATTGATTTGCTGGAGCCGGCCCCAGTAATGTCTCCATTTGTTGGGAATGAGGTCCATTATTGTTATGGCTTTTGGCATATTGAATACACGATGTGCAGCTTGCCAGGCTTTGCCGTGTTTCTGGGTTTATTCCAGGGGGGCCCAGTCTTTTTCTATGTCAGACCACCAACCATCCAGGGCCCACAGGGCAGAGCCCTGGATTTAGATAAGCCTGTCTCCTCTGTGCCACCTGCAAAAGCAGCCAGGCACCGCAGCCACACCTGAAACACCTCAAGGGGCAGAATTTAAGAGGATCTATATTTAAACAGAATTTAAGAGGATCTATATTTAAGAGAATTTAAGAGGATCTATATTTAAACAGATACTACCACCTTCAGTAGTTTACCTGCTAATGAGATCTTCATGAATTAGGAATGATATGTACCATGTAGGATATTCAGCATATTTCCTTGATTCCTTACCTTTCCCAGTGATCAAGTATTTTCCAAGTGTTGTAAGGATGCCTGATTCCCACTCCACAATGTGGAAACCCCATACGATATATAATTCCCACTTCAACTTTTAAATGATTCCTTCAGAAAGCTGATACCCTAATTTTAAAAATCACATCACCATAAAAGCAAATGTTGAACACACATGTGTAATAAAAATTATGTACCGGTACAATTATACTAAGAGTCAAATGCTACCACAATCAAACTAGTATGTTGTTGTAAGAACAGGCATATGTGTGTCAATAGGAATAGAACAGATCTGGAAAAAGGCACTGAGTTATAATGTTTGACCAAGAACAAGGGAATTTAATAAATAAAGGAAAGTTTTCCCAGTAAATATTGACAACTAGAACTTTATTATATTTAATGTGAAATGCTGCAAATGCAAATTTTAGAAAATAATAAAATTAGAATAATATTATTTCGTAGATGAAACAGAAAATATTTTCAAACTTGTTTTAATGATTTATAAGGTTGTGAAAGTGGAAAGGTGTCTGAGAGCCACTGGGGACCCCAATAATACCAGGAAGCGAGTTCCCTTTTACCTCCAAAGCTGGTGGGAAATGGATGAAAACTCAGGAATCCGGTGCAGTTTTAAAAGGGCTTTACTATCACAGGTTGCAATATACAATCCAAGAGCAGGGAAAACTCCGACTCTGGGTTCCTAGCTAGGCCCCAGCCACGTGTAGTCCGAGATGGCTGCCACCAAGTGTTGAAGCCCAACAGAGAATGGAGAGGACGGAGAAGCAAAACACCAAGGGAAGCCAAAATGGCAAAAAATGCCCTTCTCTCTTCTTGCAGCTTATTTTATAGATAAAAATCCACCAAAACTTCCTGCCCAGCCCATTGTGGGCTGGGCTATCTAGAGATGAAAACAGGTAAATAGCTCTATTGAAATGCAGCACTTCAGGTGGCCTTTAGAAGCACCCTGAGCTGATTTAAAGCCTCCCTAGCAGAGCTGGGAAGGGCTGGAAGCTAAGTAAGGTGTCACCCAACAGAAAGGATGAAGTAAGATATTGATAAATTGTGTATTATAAAAATTTAGAACCTGGGGCCCAAGCAGCCCTGACCACCTCTAGAAGTGGCTCAAACGGGAATTATACCATTAAAAAATTCCAAAGTAACCCACAGAGGCCAGAGAGAGATATAATGCAACATGTAAGGTGCTTGCCTTGCTTATGGTGGACCTAGGTTTCCATCCTATGTCCCACCAAGGTTGAACTTTGAGCACAAAGCTAGGAGTAAGACCTGAGTATTGAGAAATACTCCACCCCCAAACCAAAAATAAAGGATGCCATATATTAGCAAAATACTTACAATATATAAAATTGTAAGAGCTTGAATATAAAACAAGTCAAGGGATTAAAGTACAAAGGTGGTGTCAAGACATGATAAAACCAAATATATAAACCACAGAGTCACAACACTGAAATTAAGGAGCTGAAACTTAAACAACCAAACTTAGAAAGGTGTCTATCAAGAGGGCAAGCTGGAGGGTGGAACTAGGGCTCAGGTGTGTGTTGGGCAATTGATATGTGAGGTCACCTGGGAACACAGTGGAGGTGTGGGTGCTGCAATATAGTATGTCTAAAACTCAACTATGAATAACTTTGTAAACCACTCTATTTTAATTTTTAAAAAGGGAATGCAGTGTTTAAAAAGAAAATAAAATATAAAAAAGTTAATGTTTGCTAATCAGTTATGGGAAAGCAATGTAGCTAAACCTGGGGAGATGACCTGAGCAGACACATCCTAAAAACTTCTATACAAATAGATAAGTAAAGAAAGAATGCTTTATTATTTTCAATTAAAGGATTTCAAAACATCAATTTTAAGAGAAATTTACTTTGAGATTATAATGAAATTCTACTCAAGTGTTGCAAAGTGATCACTTGTCACTTGTCTTCCCATTGTTCATTGATTTGCTCGAGTGGGCACCAGTAATGTCTCCATAAGTTGGGAATGAGGTCCATTATTGTTACTGTTTTGGGCATATCAAATTCATTATACCTAGCTTGCCAGGCTCTGCCGTGGCTCTGGGTTCACCCCAGGGGCCCAGTATTTTTCTATTTCAGACCGTCAACCAACCAGGGCCCATGGGGCAGAGTCCTGTGTGTGTAAGTGATTACATTAAAAAAATTAAAAGTAACAAATATTGGTGAAGTTATAAACTGAATCCTACATTTCAGTTGGGACTGTAAAATCTTGCAACTATGTAAAAATACAGTCTGGCACTTTCTTACTCTCTTATACAATTAAGCACATCGTTACTGTATTCCCCCAAACTAAAAATAAATGTTATTTTAAATTCTATAAAAAGCATACATGTTCTGAACAGAATTTAGTTTGAGTTTGAAGTGTTTAAAGTAAAAACAGCAAGTCACATAACCAAACACCACATTTTAGAATAGTTTTATAGATTTTTATTAAGAAAATTGGAAATATCATGTTTTGCATGAATGAATCTAAAACCAATATTATAATTGGGCTGATTCTTATGAATCAAATAGTACATAGATGCCAATGTCTTAAGAAGAAAATTCCCTTTTCCTTTCATTGTAGTTTTTTGTTGTTCCTATTGTTATTTCAAGTACCAGGGTCATACATAGTTGGTGACTGCTCACACACTTGGTGCTCATTGAGGGATGCACTTTTGTTTGGGGTATTTGCTCACACTCGGGGTGCACTTTACACCAGAGATAGTGCCTTTTGTTGTGTGTTGGGATCACAAATGGCCACACTTGGATCACACATGATTTGTGAGAGGAATCTAAGCTGCGGCCTGTGTTAGGAAGATTAGTGCTCCACCACTAAGTCAGTCTCAGGCTCCTAGAAGTGACTTTTCAAATCAAATTCCTGATGACATTTAATTTCAGCTTTTTACACAATTAGGATTGTCATTGATTCTATTAATATTAAAACATCATATTCAGTATTATCTTTTCTTTTAAAATGATTCTTTTAGGCTTTCTTCTGAAGAACGAAACATTTGACTAGTTCTAAACTTGAAGAGAGGATTTACAATTTTAAAATTAAAAAAAAGTAGGGACTGGAGCAATAGTCCAGTGGGTGGGCATTTACCTTGCATGCGGCTGACCCTGGTTCAATCCCCAGCATCCCATATGGTCCCCCACGCAGTGCCAGAGTAATTCCTGAGAGCAGAGCCAGGAGTAACCTCTGTGCATCACTGGATGTGACCCAAAAAAGCAAATAAATAAATAAACAAACAAATAGTAAACACACAAGCAAACAAATAAATGAACAAATAAGTAAACAAATGAATAAATAAATTAAAAAGTTATCAGTTTCCCCCAAAATAGCACAAATTGCTTGTATAAAAAAAGCAGGTAATTTTTAAGGGGTCATCATTTTTCCAAAGCACATAATAACATTTCCTAAGCATTTAAGAATAATAATAATTACTTGGCATAAACTGGAAATGTTGAAAAGATAAAACAGGCAGACACTATTTCAAACTTTCCACATAAATTACTCATATTGATGCAAAAATACGGTTTAAGATAATAGCAAATAATACATTTTATCCTATGCTATCAAGTTTACGTAATATTTAGAAGAAAATATTGCATGGTTGCCAGGACTTTGAAGGACTTTAGTACATCTTAACAGTCCTTCGTCTTAGGCTGAAATTCTGAATTAGGAAAATAATCATGATATAGTTTCAGCAGATCTAAGTTTCATATTCTCCTTTGGGAAATACAAATACTAGCTACATTAAATTTTGTCAATGGGCATGAGGAGAAGGTGAGATAGTCCACAAAAACATTTGATTTGATGTCTAGCATTGATTGAACACTTGGTATATTAGCTACTTTTAATCTTCGCATTGATGATGTGAGCATAAAATTTAATGATGATCTAAAATTTAATGATAATGAGTTTCTAAATTTGCAGTATTTTTTAAGTGAAATTTTACTCTACGTTCACATGTATGTAACACATGAGAGCTGTTTTTCTCCTGGGACGTGGTGTTTGAACACATTCTTTTCCATACGTTATTGTAGAACAAGAGAACTCTGATGCTGTACTGTCTGCACAAAGCTTCCTTGTGGGACACTTCGATAGATCGTTTGCCAAAAGAGTAACCTCACTAAGAAGCCCAAAAGCAGGGAACAACAAAAAGTCTTTATGTGATGACGAGTTCTGGAGCTGGAGGCATGATTCACGATACAGATTTCCTCACTGGATTAATTCTGTACATTTCTTCACAAATTAACTCTTCTAGCCTTTAGAATTCATTAGGGTTCTTATCTTTTTATGACTAAGTACAACTACAACTTTCTCCCAGTTTATTGTCATCTTATAACAAAGAGGGATGGAATATTTAATTCCCTGGTTATCAATAAAAGATACAAAATTGTTAATAAAAGTTATAAAAACATGGAATAGAAGATATGATTGTACAGTATCTAATGTATGTTTAGCTACGGCTGGTTGAATTGCAATTTTTTTAACAACCCAGTTTATTACTGTGACCAAAAGTATCAAATACCTATGAATCAATTCAACAAAAGAAGTGAAAACCTTGTACACTGAAAACTCTCATTGCTAAAATAAATAGTAGAATACACAAGAAAATTTAAAAAACTTCCAAGTTCATGGATTGAAATAATCATCTGCTAAAATCATACATCTATCCAAAGTATTATAGATATTTCATGTAATCCAATAAAAATCCTAAAGTCGTTATACAAGTACAAAAAATAAATACTACTAAAATTTGTTAAGAACCATAATGTTCCCCAAATAGTCAAAGCAATTCTAAGAAGAGAAAAGATAGGAAGCATTACATTCCTTAACTTTAAACTGTGATGGAATATTGGATTCAGCTTGTTAGGACTTTGTTGAGATCTTTGCATTAATATTCACCAAGGATATTAGTCTATAATTTTCTTTTTAATTGTTATCTATGCTTTAGATGTCAATATAATATAATAGTGTCTTCATAGAATCTATTGGGGAGGATGCCTCTTTCCTCAACATTTTGGAAGTGCTTGGTGAGTACAGATCCTATTAAAGTTTTACTAGATTGAGTCATGAATTTAAGTGTTTAAAATTCTAAATAGGAATTTAAGTTAAAAACTATAAACTATTTTTCTTTGTTTTGTCATTTTTTTTCATTCACTGGTGCTCTTCTGTAGGTAGAGAATGGAGGGGGAGGAAGTTATAGGATATCCAGAGCCAATATTCATAATATAGTTTTTAGCTTTCCAAATTTAAAGTGGAATCATAGTCATATATACTTCTATACAAATAGTTCAGTCCTGTAAACATCTACCTAAATAAAGCAGTGTAGTTGTAGTTTAGGGCTTGAATGATAACATAGCAGATAGAGTGCTTATCTTGGGTCCAGTAGCTAACAAGTTTCCATCACCTAAGCCAGGAGTAATCTCCGAGTACATAGCCAGGAATTAATCCCTGAGAGTTGTCAGGTGTAGTCCCAACAAAACTAAACATAAAGTCAGTGTATTGTTAATTTTGCATTGAAATTTATGAAAAATGAAATATATATCTACAGTTTGTGTTTAATACCATGGAAGGAATAATTACTTTATCATATCATAAGAAATTAAATTATAATTTTGTGGGTATTTTTTTGCTACCCTAGTGGTGCTCAGGGCTTACTCCTAGCTCTGTTCTCAGGGCTCACTCTGGAGGGTTTGGTGAAAGGGATCATAATGGTTGGGATGGAACCACGCTGGCGGTGCAAGGTCAGCACCGCACCCGATGTACATCGCTTTGACCCCTTTTGTAAGAACTTTAAATGATTCCGGTCTACCAAAATAAACATTTAATAAGTGTAAAATGTATGGTTTGTCTTCAACTTTCATATCTGTAATTTACCTAGAATAGTTCTGCTTGCACCATTACAAAGAATCTATTTTTTTTTCATTTCTCTAATTCAGCTGCTCTTGTCTGTATTTTTCCTTTTCATTTAAGTTTCTTGTCCAAATACCAAATGTTATCAATTCTGCTTCTTGAATATCTCCAAATATGTACACTTTGTCCATTGCACCAGCTCTTTATACATCTTGTTTGGATTGTAGCAATATATTCCAAATTCTCTCTGCATGACTTGGCTCTCTTCTCCCTGTTTTCTGGGTGGGGAGAATCTTTTAAAATGCAAATCAGATCAAATCATCCCTGCTTCTCATATGATAGAAGTGATATTACTGTGATATTGTTAATCTAGATTGCATAGCTTTTTCTTTTTTTCTCTGAACCCCAACTTCAAAAAGCAAATACACCAAATGCATTTTTTTTAAACATTAAGGGAATTTCTGATTCAGTCTTTATCATGTCAGATTCATCACACTGCATGCCAGACTGATGAGTTTAGAAACTTTTGTAGTTTGTAGAAAGCGATGTGCTCTTGATCGTCTCTGTACCTTTGCCACACTGCTTGTGCTGATGGAAAAAAAAAACTTCCAAAGCTTTCTTTTCTTGTGTTCTCTTTCAAGATTCTGCTTGGGTGCCACCTTCTAACCTTGACAGGGGAAAAAAAGATTGTTTCAAATCATTGTCTAACTCAGTGGCAATGGCTATGAAATACCAAGACTTTGTGTAGCCCTAGTATATAACTGAATTCTTACTCAGTGCATGCTAACATGAAAGAATGAATGCGGGCAAGCTTGGATTTCTTCCTCCATTTTTACTTCACTTTTCGGCTCACTTTATCATGTCTCCTCTTTTGGATATGGTCACTTAATTCTATTTTGGTCTTCCAGTAAACATATTTCAGAGACGTTGTTCTTATTGAAGGAGGAACTTTATGCATTAGAGCAGCAAATGTTTAGTTTTGACATAACCATGCACTAGGAGCTACTGAAAACAATGTGGGGTGTTGGGCAACCATATTTGCCTAGAAGCATCCTAAATTTGATAGCAGTATAAAAAAATGGATTGGATAGGACGCCAGGCAGTGACAGAAGTGTGCTGAGTGTGACCTCACCCTCCAACATGGTGGCCACGGGTCAATACAGCACCACCGCTGGGGGACCCTGCCGAAACAGCTACTTTCTACTGCCACCTCTTTCATCTCATCTGGGCCAGGGGACAGGTTAAGGTTTTACTCACCTGTAAATAGACCTTTTGGAGTTCCATGGCGTCCTCTATTACAGTGCAGAAACAATTGTGGTGGAGAAAGTGAGCACACCTACTTCTTCGTTTGAGTATCACTGTCTCACTGTCTTCCCGTTCATCATCGATTTGCTCGAGCGGGCCCCAGTAACATCTCCATATGTCCTGTCTCATGCTAGTAGAGCCCAAGGGCATCTGCTTGCTCCAGGAACATAAAGAGCCTCAATCCATTCCGGAATGAGGTCTATAATTATTACTGGTATTTGGCAATATATCAAATACAACACGGGTAGCTTCCAGGCTCTGCCGTGCAGGTAGCATACTCTTGTAGGCATCTCTAAGTCCAGCATTTTTGATGAACCCCGGCCGCGCGAGCCGGGGCTGATAAGCTGGTCTGCTGGGTGGAGGTCTGACGAGAGAGAAGTCCGGATGTGGAAAATGGAGGCCCTCATGGAGTGGGGGGTCGTCTGGCTTGTTGCGAGGCTCTGCTGCGATGGTGGGCCAGGGCTAGAACCCACCATCCCTCCCAGGCGCCTCGTGACTGCTGGTCACAGGGAGAGCCAGTAGCTTTTCTTCAAAGCATTAAAAAACTTCTTCATTAGTCATTCCTATACATAAAAACCTTAGAAAATTCTTACATAATACCTTCTCCTTGAGGGTTATTCAGGTGCTCTCACCTTTAAACACACTCTAAGGTAACAAGGAAAGATTAACACTTACACATTAAACACTTAAGCAACTGTATTTTTCTTGCATTTCATAAGAGAGAAATTGTTTATCTCCAGCTAAAACATCAATAGGCTACAAGGCAAGATCATTATTATTAGAGATGAGCCATGATCAACAGACTGAAAAACAAACATTATTATTAAAAAATGAACCAATTGGGAAGGTTTGAACAGCAGATTGCAATTTCAAATTAAGACTTTATACTGAAAGAAATTAGGTGTTTTTAGACCTGCTACCCATTTCTAATTAATTTTCACTCAGATAGGTGAATTGACTGGTTTTTGAGTCTGCATCAGTGTTTTCCAGCGGCTCTCCTTGGGGGCAAATTTAAGAAATTTAAGGTGAATAATGTTAAGGATACCTGTCTTTTGTTTGCTTTAGTAACCAAATTTTGAAAGTTTTTTTTGACATGTTCAATAATTCGTCATTAGTCATAACATCTGCCATAAATCATTTGCCAAAACTATTCATTTGCCAGAAGTCGTTTGTCATAAATATCCAATCGCATAACTTGATTGTCTGCAAACCTCTAGTCATGTAGGATGGAGCACAGACAAATAAAATGCAAACAATTTAGTCAGGTTTGTCTTTATGGAAAGCTGTGGTGCACATGAAGGTGGCAGGCAACTGTAGATTGAGCCTAAAGCTCTTTTCCAGCTTAATTAAATAAAGATGCCACCAAGAAATCTGCCCTTTCATTTCCTTAAAGCAAAGGTCCAGGAAAGCCACTACCTTAAAAATAACAGCGTGGGGCCGGAGAGATAGTCCAGCTGGTAGGGCGTTTGCCTTGCATGTGGCCGGCCCATGCTGGCCCGGGTTCGATCCCCGGCATCCCATATGGTCCCCGAGCACCGCCAGGAGTAATTCCTGAGTGCAAAGCCAGGAGAAACCCCTGAGCATTGCTGGGTATGACCCAAAAATAAAAAAAAAAATTAAAAAAATAACTGCGTGCTCACCAAACCTGGCACTTAGATCCCATTGGGAGAGGTGCAGTTAAACAGTTATGAAAATCACAAGAGTTAGCACCAGAAAAGGCCAAAACAAAGAGAAACTCTCTGAAAGACAAGCAGGAGTTACAAAAGCCTGACAGCTAGCACCTGAAAAAACAGGTGAAGCGAGAACAAAGAAAAAAATCTCTGAGGAGGTAAATCATTTTAACTCACGGTTTAAATTCTGCTCCCAGCTTCATGAAAAGTTCATCAGCATCTGGGGGTGGAGGGGGGGGCTCCAGATGCGGGGAACGCTGAGGCGCCCGCACAAAATCCGGGAGCAGGGTCAGGGATCCCCTTCTGTCCAGGGGATAGGCACCTGCGGACAGAGAAAGACGGAAGAATCTGGCGAAGTTTCAAAATGCTTTACTTAGCAGAGGTTCTGGCATACAAATCAGCAATAGGAAAAACTCTGAACTTAGGGTTCCGGCTAGGTCCCCACATATAGACCAAGATGGCTGCCACCACGTGTTAAGCCCTGCAGAGAGAAACAGTGAAGAAAGGGGGAAGAGAGCCTTCGTTTGAGTACAGGACAAAAAAAGAGTTGAAAGCCGCAACATTGGAGTGGGTTGAAGTGGAGGAGGAGGTGACAGCTGGAAGGAAACCCGCAAGAACATGGTTGAGGGAAGCCATAACTCAAGGGAAAAGAGCGCTGGGCCAAGGCCATCCCTGGCAGGAGAGGTCACCCGCTGTAGGAGGGCAAGTCCGGCTTAGCAATGGCAGTAAGCAACTGCCATCTTAGCAATGGCAGTTGGGGTAAGAAAGAGATAGACTTTCTAGAAGAGGCAGGGAGACAAGGAAATAAGGTTTTGGTGGTATTGACTGAGTCTGAACATTTCTGGAACTCCAGAAAGGAGACTGCACTAACAAAGACGTGGACCAAGCCACATATTAAGGTCTGGGCACGAAGGGACCACATTAGTCTGATGAACATTTCAAGGCCCACAGCACCTACTTGATTTAGAACACGAATAAACTGGTCCCCTCTAGACTAGGGTTTGTCAGCCTGGGCAATAGTGGCATCCTGGCCATTTGAGTAACTGGTCTGAGTGTTGAAGGACATTTTTTTTTATATTCAATGGTGAGTTTTAATCTGCCATTACCATTTCCCACATTTAGTAAAACACTGGTATCTATTTATGTCGTATTAATGAATGCAGTCATTCTATAACTGTCCTTTTCCTTCTGACTAATTTCACTCAGCATGATAGTCTCCATGTCCATCCATTTGCAGGTAAATTTCATAATTTCATCTTTTCTGACAGCCGCATAGTATTCCATAGTGTAGATGTACCACAGTTTCTTTAGCCAGTCCTCTGTTCTCGGGCATTTAGGTTGTTTCCAGATTCTAGCTATAGTGAATAGCGCAGAGATGAATAAAGAAGTACAGATAGTGTTTCTGCTATGTGTTTTTCTGTCTCTCGGGTATATTCCCAGGAGTACTATTGCTGGATCAAATGGGAGCTCAATATCTAGCTTTTGGAGGAATGCCCATATTGTTTTCCAAAAGGGCTGGACCAGTCGGCACTCCCACCAACAGTGGATAAGAGTCCCTTTTTCCCCACATCCACACCAGCACTGGTTGTTCTTGCTGTTTTGGATGTGTGCCAGTCTCTGTGGTGTGAGATGGTACCTCATTGTTGTTTTGATTTGCATCTCCCTGATGATTAAAGATGAAGAACACTTTTTCATATGCCTTTTTGGTCATTCGAATTTCTTCTTTTTGGAAGATTCTGTTCATTTCTTCTCCCCATTTTTTGATGGGGTTGGCTGTGTTTTTCTTGTGGAGTGCTACCAGTGCCTGATATATCCTGGATATTAACCCCTTGTCAGATGGGTATTGGGTGAATATCCTTTCCCACTCTGTGGATTGTCTTTGTATCTTGGTCACCGTTTCTTTTGAGGTGCAGAAGCTTTTTAGTTTTATATAATCCCATTTGTTTATCTTTGCTTCCATTTGCTTGGTCAGTGGTGTGTCATCTTTAAAGATACTTTTTGTTTCGATGTTGTAGAGCGTTTCTCCTATGTTTTCTTCGATGTACCTTATAGATTCATGTCTGATGTTGAGATCTATAATCCATTTTGATCTGACTTTTGTGCATGGCGTTAGAAGGGAGGTCTAAGTTCATTTTTTTTACATGTAGCTGCCCAGTTTTCCCAGCAACATTTGTTGAAGAGGCTTTCTTTGCTCCACTTAATATTTTTTTGCTCCTTTATCAAAGATTAAGTGGTTGTATATTTGAGAATGTGTTTCAGGATACTCAGTTCTATTCCATAGGTCTACAGGTCTGTCTCTATACCAATACCACACTGTCTTAATTACAACTGCTCTGTAGTAGAGCTTGAGGTTGGGGAAAGTGATACCTCCCATCTTCTTTTCCCCAAGGATTGCTTTAGCTATTCGTGGAGTTTTATTATTCCATACTAATTTCAGGAGTGTTTGTTCAATTTCTTTGAAGAACATCATGGATATCTTTATAGGGACCACATTGAATCTGTATAAAGCTCTAGGGAGTATTACCATTTTGATAATGTTAATCCTTCCGATCCATGAGCAGGGAATATGTCTCCATTTCCTCAGGTCTTCTTTTATTTCCTGAAGTAACGTTTTGTAGTTTTCTTTGTAGAGATCCTTTACATTCTTTGTCAAACTGATTCCTAGGTATTTGATTTTCTGCGGCGCAATTGTGAATGGGATAGTTTCTTTAATGTCCCTTTCTTCTCTTTCGCTGTTTGCATATAGGAAGGCCATTGACTTTTGGGTATTGATTTTGTACCCTGCTACTCTGCTATAGGAATGTATTATTTCTAGGAGCCTCTTGGTAGAGAGTTTCGGGTTTTCCAGGTATAATATCATGTCATCTGCAAATAGTGATAACTTGGCTTCTTCCCTTCCTATCTGGATGCCCTTAATGTTTTTTTCTTCCCTGATTGCTATGGCAAGTACTTCCAGTACTATATTGAATAGAAGTGGTGAGAGTGGGCAGCCTTGTCTTGTCCCTGATCTCAAGGGGAAGGCTTTCAGTTTTTCCCCATTGAGAATGATGCTCGCTGTGGGCTTGTAGTAGATGGCCTGGATTATCTTGAGGAAGGTTCCTTCAATCCCCATTTTACGGAGAGCTTTCATCATGAACGGGTGTTGAATCTTGTCAAATGCCTTCTCTGCATCTATTGATATGATCATATGGTTTTTATTTTTCTTTTTGTTGATATGATGTATTATGTTGATTGACTTGCGGATGTTGAACCATCCTTGCATTCCCGGGATGAATCCCACTTGGTCATGGTGTATAATCTTTTTGATGACTCTTTGGATTCTATTTGCTAGTATTTTGTTGAAGATCTTATCATCTGTATTCATCAGGGAGATTGGTCTGTAGTTTTCCTTTTCTGTGGCATCTTTGTCTGCTTTGGGTATCAGGGTGATATGTGCCTCGTAAAAGTTATTTGGGAGTGTTTTTTGTTTCTTCAATTTGTTGGAAGAGCTTAAAAAGAATTGGGAGTAGGTCCTCTTTAAAAGGTTTTGTAGAATTCACTGGTGAATCCATCTGGACCTGGGCTTTTGTGTTTGGGGAGACTTTTGATTACCGATTCTATTTCCTCGATGGAGATAGGTTTGTTGAGGTATTCCAAATCTTCTTGTTGCAGACTTGGGAAGCTATAGGAATTCAGGAATTTGTCCATTTCTTCCTAGGTTTTCTTGTTTTGTGGCGTACAGGCTCTCATAGTAATCTCTGATGATCTTTTGAATTTCTGTGGTTTCTGTTTTGATGTCCCCATTTTCATTTCTGATTCTATTTATTTGGGTTCTCTCTTTTTCCTTTTCTTACAAGTCTTGCAACTGGTTTGTCAATCTTGTTTATTTTTTCAAAGAACCAGCTTTTTTGGTTTCGTTGATCTTCTGGATTGTTTTTTGACATTCCATCTCATTGATTTCTGCGCTAAGTTTTATTATTTCTTTCTTTCTGCTTGGGTTGGGCTCCTTTTTGTTGATCACTCTCTAAGATCTTAAGTTGTGAAGTCAGACTGTTTATGATGGCCTTTTCTTCTTTTCTGATAAATGCTTGAAGAGCTATGAACTTGCCTCTTAACACTGCTTTTCGCTGTATCCCACAAATTCTGGTAATTCGTGTCTTCAGTCTCATTTGTTTCCAGGAATCTTTGGATTTCCTCTTTGATTTCTTTTATGACTTGCTGGTTGTTCAGCAGTGAGCTGTTTAGTTTCCAGGTACTTGGTATTGGTCTCCGTTTTTGTGTACAATTAACTTCTATTTTCAGTGCCTCATGGTCTGAAAAAGTAGGTGGCACAATTTCTATCTTCTTGATTTTATGGAGGTATGATTTATGGCTCAGCATGTGATCTATTTTGGAGTATGTTCCATGTGCACTGGAGAAGAAAGTGTATTCAGCTTTTTTGGGGATGAAATGCCCTGTATATGTCTACCAGCCCTCTTTCTTCCATCTCTTCTTTAAGGGCCAGTATTTCCTTGGTAAGTTTCAATCTTGTTGATCTATCCAGGGTTGATAGAGCAGTGTTGAAGTCTCCAACTACAATTGTGTTGCTGTCAATGTCTTCTTTGAAGTCTATTAGTAGTTGTTTAAGGTATTTTGCTGGCCCCTCGTTGGGTGCATATATGTTTAATAGCGTGATTTCTTCCTGATATATGCATCCCTTGACTATTAAGAAGTGACCTTCACTGTCCCTTCTGACCTTCTTCAGTCTGAAGTCTATGTTGTCAGATACCAGTATGGCTACCCCAGCCTTTTTTGGATGGGTTGTTTGAATGAAGGATTGTTTTCCAGCCTTTTATTTTGAGCCTGTCTTTGCTCCAATTGCTCAGGTGTGTTTCTTGCAGGCAGCAGAATGTTGGATTCATTTTTTTTGATCCATTGTGCCACTCTGTGTCTCTTAACTGGTGCATTTAGACCATTGACATTGAGAGAGATTATTGTCATGGGATTTTGTGCCATCTTTCTGAATAGGTTGGTTGTTCTTTTTGGGTTATGTCTCGTCTTATAGTAGATCTTTCAGTCCTTCTTTTAAGGTTGGTTTTGATTTTACAAAGTTCCTAAGCTGTTGTTTATCCAAGAAGTTGTATATCTGTCCTTCAAATCTGAGCGAGAGTTTAGCCGGATAAAGAATTCTTGCTGAGGCATTCATTTCATTAAGTTTTTTTCACTATATCCCACCACTGCCTTCGGGCTTGGAGGGTGTCTTCTGAGAAGTCTGCTGAAAGTCGAATGGATGCTCCTTTGTATACAATTTCCTTCTTTGATCTTGCTGCCTGAAGAATTCTGTCTCTGTCTATGGCATCCATTACTTTGACTAGGATGTGTCTTGGGATCTTTCTATTGGGGTCTCTTCTTGCTGGTCACGCGTCGGGCTTCTTGGATCTGGATGCCTTCATCCTTTAACTTCGGGGAACTTTTCAGCCAGGATGTTTTTAACTGTTTTAATTTCCTTGGGGTTACTTTCTTGTCCCTCTGGGACTCCTATGATTCTTATGTTGTTCCGCCTGGCTTCATCCCATTGTTCTCTGTTTCATTGCTGATCCATTATCCGGTCTTTTTCCATCTTATGTAGATCTCTGAGTGCTTTCTGCAGCTCATCTTCAGTCTCACTGATTCTCTCGTCCGCTGCTGTCATCCTACTATTCAGAGCCCCGATTGTGTTTTTATTT
>JAJIBD010002736.1:0-50119 GCA_021461705.1 Cryptotis parvus
CACACTCTCAATTAGTATTTACATAGAAGAGAGATCTCATTAGAATGAACCTTGACTCAAGAACATGTAAGTAGATTAAGCTGTGAGCAAAGCTCCCAAGCTAGTTAAGCCTGTCATCCAACAGTCTATCATTTGAGTATCTCTATATGTTTTGTAGAGGCCGCATAAAAGTGGTGCATCCCAGGTCCACTTGCAGTCGAGGTTATCCAAGTAGTGAGTAAGGCCTGTAGTGCTTAGCAGACATTCCTACGGATGATCCAGGAAACAGGGCTATCCAAGCATTTTTGAGTATCAAAACCTGGTCCTTGCATATATTAATGAATATATAAGCAATGACAATCAGAATTATTTGTGAATCAAATTTTGTATGTTGTTCCTTCGAGGGACCAAAAAAAAATCCCTCAAATGATAAAACAATAGAACAGTTACTTTTATTTTTTGAAATATTTAATTATACCACCGTGAGATATACAATTACAAAGATGTTCATGTTTCGGTTTCGGTCATACAGTGTTTCAGCACCCATCCCTCCACCAGTGACCATTTCCCACCACCAATGTTCCAGATTCCCTCCCCACTTCCGTAGCTGTCTCTATGGCAGGTTCTTTATCTCTTTCTCTCGTTCTCTTTCCTCTCTTTCTCTCTTCTTTCTCTTACACATTGTAGATTGTAATACATACATTTAGAGGTTATCATGTGTATTTTTTGCCTATATTCATTGCTCAGTTCTAGGCTGGTATTATCACTTTCAACAATTATTAGCATACTGTAGAACAGCTACTTTAGAAAGAAAAAAGTTTATGTCATATGACTTCAAATTTCATTCTTCCCAAGTATTAAATTTAATAATGTTTCCTATTCAATTTTATTGTAATTACATTTTCTTATGGAGTGAATGCCTTTATTAAGTTTTTTTAAAAGTTTAATTACTATAGTTTGCACATCTGAAATTAAGGGACTGGGGCTAAGAGATAGTGCAGCATGTAAGGTGTCTGTCAATCACAGCAGACTGGGATTTGATCCCTAGCAACCTATAATGTTCCATGATTACCTCCTGGAGTGATCCCTGAGTGCAGGAATAAGCCAGAAATAAACCCTCAACACCTTCGGTGTGGCCCCAAAAAATATAAATAAAAAAGAAAACAAAAGGAATTAACAAACAGGACAAAATAGAACTTCCAACTGGCAATACACAGGCTATCTCATCAATTTTCATTTGCTTAGAGTATGCTTAAAACACACTTTGGCAACACTATTTTGGTATGCTCTTGCCATGAGTGTGAACTACATTGTAAATTCAGTCAACAATTCAGCTTCAAGACAACTAAATTTTTTAGTAGGGAAAAACTGCAAAGTGACAAAGGTGAACAACTGTAAATTACAAGTAGCTGAGTTAGGTTTTGTCAAACAATTTAACAAAATGATACCTAATACTACTGGGATTATATTAAGAAGGAGGCAAGGCATAGAGCATGTGGTATTCAAAGACATTTAAATGAAAATATGCTGATTAAATATTAATTGATTGTACAACATTCAAATTTTAAATATACTTTATGCCTTAGTACAAAGAAAGTGAGGTTGGTCTTATTTTCCTGAAATGTACACAAAACTAGTAGGACAAAAAACAAAACACACACACAAAAATCCTACCTCATCAGTTCTTCATATAATATATGATTATTTGATGGATAAAACTGGAATGGTATTCCTTTATTGTATTTTAATATCATTTTTTTAAAATTCATAATATTACTTTTTACGTGGGAGACTAGCAAATATAACGTTTATACATTACTCCTATAGAAAAGTCCATATTTAAAGATAATAATATGCACATAGGGGCGGAGCGATAGCCCAGTGGGTAGGGGCGTTTGCCTTGCACGCGCCGGCCTGTGCCGCGGGGTTCGATCCCTGGCATCCCCATATGGTCCCCTGAGCACCGCCAGGAGTAATTCCTGAGTGCAGAGCCAGGAGAAGCCCCTGAGCATTGCCGGGTGTGACCCAAAAAGCAAAAAAAAAAAAAAAATAATAATAATATGCACATAAGTTCTTCTCTATAACAAAAAAATGACCAGTTAGATTACTTAAGAATGACACTATCAGTGTTTTATTATTCTCTTTTGACCATTCCTATATATAGTTTAATCAATTTTTGCCAATTATCTGCCTAGTAACTAGGTCATCAGTGTCCTTGCCAAATAAAATATACAATTTTCACCTTAAAGTTTTATTGGCAATCTCTTAAACTTTCATTAGAACTCTCTTTAGCTCATAAACTATTAACCATATCCACTTTCTTGAGACCTAATTTCATGAGGTAGTGTGTGTGTGTGTGTGTGTGTGTGTGTATGTGTGTGCACTTACTATACTATTTTTTAATTTTCTATTACTTTCTTTTTTTATTTTGCTGAAGCACGCCAGCAGTGTTCAGGGCTTACTCCTATCTCAGTGTTCTGGGGTCAATGCTGGTGGCTGTCAGAAACACTATATGAGGTATATAGTATTTAATCTAGTGTCAGCTGTAAGAAATACAGGTGCCTTCACCTTGTACTATCACCAAGCCTATTTTTTTTTTTTTTTGGTAGCTTTTTCTACTGAATCTTAAAAAAAAAAGGTGGGAGATTTTTTTTTTTTTTTTGGGGGACCACACCTAACACTATCCAGGGACTTTTTCTGGCTTTTTTTTTCAGGCATGAGTCCTGGCTGTGCTTGGCGGAATCACATGTCGCTGGGGATTCAAACTAGCATCCATAGGATTCAAGGCACGTTCCTTAATTCTGTATTATATCTCCTGCTCCAGCTGAATCTCTTTATTGCTCTTTTACCTCTGGCTACCTCTTATGAGTTGATATCCTTGGGATCTACTATATTCATAATGATTTTAAATGACATACATATTTATAAAATTCAAACACTTTTCAGGGATCAGAGAGATAATCTGGTGGATATGATGCTGTCTTGCATGCAGCAGATTTCATTTGATCCTGGGACCTCATATGATTTCCTGAACCTACAAGAAGTGATCCCTTAGGGCAGAATCAAGAGTAAGCCCTCAACACACCTAGATGTGGCTCCCAAACAAATTAATCTTAACAGCATAAAAATCTAACCAATACAGTTATCCTAAGTGTAAATACTATGCATACAACTCCCTTCTGACACCTAAGTTCAATTTGTCCCAAGTTATAAAATCAGATTTCTTTTATTTCTCTTTCCTTGCCCACATGCAATTTACTAAACACTCTCTTACCAGTGGTTTTCTGCCTGGTGCACAGGTGTAAAAAGGGTTGAAACTTGCTTTTAGAGGCAAGCATTTGCTTGATTAATAATTGAATTAACTATTGTTTAATTAATATCACTGTATCACTGTCTTCCGTTCATCATCGATTTGCTCGAGCAGGCACCAGTAACATCTCCATATGACCTGTCTCATGCAAGTAGAGCCAAGGGCACCTGCTTGCTCCAGGAACATAAAGAGCCTCAAACCAGTCCATCAGGTCGTGGGAATGAGATCTATAATTGTTACTAGTATTTGACATATCAAATACGACACGGGTAGCTTGCCAGGCTCTGCCGTGTGTTTAATTAATAGCAATCACATTCCCTAACTTAGCATCCACCCAGCAGAAGAGCCTATTACAGCCCGGCTCATCGGACCCGCCCTGCAACAGTCTTTGTCAAGTCCGGCCCAGGTATGTTGATCCAGAGACTCATAGACATGGGGCAGAGCTGCTACCAGCTCTCCCTGTGCCCAGCCACTCACGAGGCACCCGGGAGGAATGGCGGGTTCTAGCCCTGGCCCACCACCCCAGCAGAGCCTCGCAACAAGCCAGATGACTCCCCACTCCATGAGGGCCGCCATTTTCCACATCCGGACTTCCCTCTCGTCAGAAATCCACCCAGCAGGAGATCCTATTACAGCCTGGCTTGGCGTGGCCGCTTGTGGTCACATGGTTCATCTATAAATGATGGATTTAGAGGTAACTACAAGAGTATGTCACCCCATGGCAGAGCCTGGCAAGCCTCCCCTGTCGTATTTGATATGCTAAATACCAGTAACAATTATAGACCTCATTCCCATGACCTGATGTAATGGTTTGAGGCTCTTTATGTTCCTGGAGCAAGCAGATGCCCTTGGGCTCTACTAGCATGAGACAGGACATATGGAGATGTTAGTGGTGCCCGCTCGAGCAAATCGATGATGAATGGGAAGACAGTGATACAGTGAACTTAGAATTGCAATATCCTAAAATGTATAAATAAACTAAATTAAGAAATAGCCCCAGGATTTTGAGTCAGTTTGTGTGGAATTAGGTCAAGTTATTAGGAATTGTCCAAGAATATCCAAGTTCCTCTAATTTGAAAGTTTGAGAAGCATTGCTTGAGTTGGCTTCACAAATGTCTCTTCTAAAAGCTCACATGCACATCCTCATGCCTTAGTTAAGAGCCTCATGTTCCTTTCTTGATTACTTAAGTAGACTCATTATTTTTTTATCTCTGATTTCTCTTTATGTCATATTCTAAGTTCTAAAGAAACAAATTGAATCATGTTACACTTCTGCTTTACACCCAACTTCAGGATAAAATTCTAAGTTTTTAATACGCTACTCAAGAATGTGACACAAGTTTTGCTCCAGACACACTGAAATATTTCTCTTTATGAACAGAATATTAATTCTTCATTCTAGACTGAATAAATAAGAAATGGTCCCTGTGCTCAAGGCACATATGGCAAAATAAAATAGTTATATATAAATTGATATAAACATAGCTATCATGATTGAATGTAGGCAAAGGGATATACATGATAACCTCTAAATGGATATATGGCAAGTCACAATGTGTAAGAGGAGAGAGAGAGAGAGAGAGAGAGAGTGAGAAATAAAAATTGCCTGCCATACGTGGATGTGGGGAAAAGGGGACACTCATCCATTGTTGGTGGGAATGCCGGCTGGTACAGCCTTTCTGGAAAACAATATGGACATTCCTCGAAAGACTAGAAATTGAACTCCCATTTGACCCAGCCATACCACTCCTGGGAATCTACTCTGGGAAACCAAAAATACGCAGCGGAAACACCATCCCTACTTTTATGTTCATAGCAGCATTATTCACAATAGCCAGAATCTGGAAGCAACCAGAGTGCCCCAAAATCGATGACTGGATAAAGAAGCTTTGGTACATCTACCAAATATGAACTTTTAATTGTATATCTTTGTAATTGTAAAAATAAAAAATGTAAAAAAAAATTGCCTGCCATAGATGCAGGCTGGGAGTGGGGGAAATCATGGGATATTGATTGGTGTTGGGAAATGTTCACTGGTGGAGGGATGGGTGCTAGAACATTATATGACTGACACCCAATCATGAACAGTTTTGTAATTGTATATCTCATGGTATTATAATAAAATTAAAAAAAATAGCTATCATGTATGAACAAAGACGGTTTGAAGAGTAAAGGGAGATCATTTGTACCTCTGCATCAGGGAAGGATGAAATGAATGACTTCACCAATTTTAAAATCTTCCATGGCTATTTATTGAAAATTGATTAGGTATAAAAGGAGCAAGAGTACTCTAGGCACAGTCCACAGCTGGAGCAATGGCTCAAAACACTGTTAATTTTCTGTTTGTTTTCTTAAGGAATATCATGTTGGTGTTATTTTGGTTTGAGGGCCATATCCAGCCATGTTCCGGGCTTACCTGAAGTTGGGCAATTGTTTCTTGCAGAGTTTGAGGAGCCACTTGTGTACTGGGAATAGAACCTGGATCCAGGACTTGCAAGGCATGACCTTACCTGCTGTACTATCTCTCTGGCACCAGCAGTATTCTGTTTTGCTTTATATTTTGTTTTGGGATAACATCCAGATGCCCTAACCACTATACAATCCTAGAGCACTTCTCCTCAATACCCAAAATATTCTGTTTTAAGAAATACCAAGTTTTTGAGTAAAGTCCCTTTTCCCTGCATCCACACCAGCATTGTTGGTGGGAATGTCGACCCGGTACAGCCTTTCTGAAAACAATATGGACATTCCTCCAAAGACTAGAAATTGAGCTCCCATTTGACCCAGCCATACCACTCCTGGGGTTATACCCTGGGAAGCCAAAAACACACAGCGGAAAAACCAGCTGCACTTCTATTTTCATAGCAGCACTATTCACAATAGACAGAATCTGGAAATAACCAGTGTGCCCGAGAACTGATGACTGGATAAAAAAAACTTTGGCACATCTACACAGTGGAATACTATGCAGCTGTTAGGAAAAGTGAAGTTATGAAATTTGCCTATAAGTGGATGGCCATGGAGAGGATCATGTTGAGTGAAATTAGCCAGAAGGAAAGACAGATATGAATGACTGAATTTATTTGCATGACATTAATATATATGTACATATTATGATACCAATATCCAAGGTCAGGTGAAACATGGATAAGGAAGTTTTGTCAAAGTGGAAATTATTACAAACATGTGGGAGTCAGAGGTTAGATAAGATAGAGAATGGAACAGTGTGCTAATAATTGTCAAAAGTACTAATACCCGTGTTGTATTTGATATATATGCCAAATACCAGTAACAATTATAGACCTCATTCCGGAATGGATTGAGGCTCTTTATGTTCCTGGAGCAAGCAGATGCCTTGGGCTCTACTAGCATGAGACAGGACATATGGAGACGTTACTGGGGCCCGCTCGAACAAATCGATGATGAACGGGAAGACAGTGACAGACAGTGACTAATCCCAACCTAGAACTGAGCATTAAATACAGGCAAAAAGATACACATGACAACCTCTAAATGTTTGCATTGTAATTCACAATGTGTAAGGAAAGGAAGAGAGAAAGAGTAAGAGATAAAGAACCTACCATAGAGGCAGGCTAGGGGGGGGGGAGGGAATCAGGGACATTGGTGGTGGGAAATGGGCACTGGTGGAGGGATGGGTGCTGGAACAATGTATGGCCAAAACCCAAATATGAACATCTTATGAACATCTTTGTAATTGTACATCTCACAGTGATATAATAAAATATTAAAAAAAAGGACTACCAAGTTTTTAATTTTAACTCTTTAAATAAATGAATGGTAATACTTCTTGGCAATGAAGCAGGATGCAAAAGAGGAACCAGGATGCTTTAGGCACAGGCAAAAATAAAGATTTGTAATCAACTGAATATTTTCCTCTGTGTTTCAGATTTTTCCCTTTTGTGTGTGTGTGTGTGTGTATGGGTGTGTGTGTGTTGTGTGTGTGTGTGTGTGTGTATGGGTGAGGGAGACAACCTCGGCCATAATCAGTTGTGCTCAGGGGTTACCCCTCACTCTTTGCTCAAGGGTCACTCCTGGCAGTGCTTGATTCTCTCTCCATCCTCTGACATTGGATTTTAATTATCCTAATCAGTAAATTTCTGCTCTTCCCCATTTTCTTTTACTTCCTTGACTGTGTTAGGCACCTATTTTCTGAGATCTCGAGCATCTTTTATATATTCATGTCATAATTCTTGTTATAATAAGGTTTTTGTTGGATGAAGGGGCCAGCTAGCTTGTGATCATTGCTGTTTAATCTACTTACAGTTTAAGCTGTTTACGTGTCCTTAAGCCAGCTTTCATGCTAATGAGATCTCTCTTCTTTGTAAACAGTGATGGAGGGTGTAGAGTCGTTTTGACCTTGAATCAATAACTTCTGAAATAGTATTATGATTTCTACTATGATTTCAATGTTATATAGATTGGGCACAATTCCTGTTAATACCCACTGACTCAGCAGTACACTTAGAATTTATCACCCTGGCTACGTTGAGACTACCATTTAAGATGAAAGGAGGGATCATACTAGTTTGCTCTCAAGCAGATGAGCATACCATTCATATGTATTTCTTTATACCAGACCTTTCTCTTAGTCCAGTGTTTTGACATAAGAGATATTCTCAGAGGAGGGGACTAGTCCCTGGCATAATCATTGTTTAGATCTGAAACAAGTGTCGCACCACCCTATATCTACACCTTGAAGCTGATTCATTGATCTTTGTTGACACTACCCTCCCTGAAGAAAGGATTATTGTTTTTGTATATATAAGGAACTGACTTAAGGAATGGCATCCACTCTGGTGGGATACTTGGGCCTGACCGCATGGTTGGAGTTCTGACTAAAAGCTAGAGGTCTGGGGGAAACTCATTATCTTGGATTACAGTGGCAATGCTTGTTTTATTATTGATAATTAGTTAAAGACTTTTGCAACTGTGCTGGACTCGAGTTTTCATCCATTCCTGCCGCCTTGGAGGTAGAAGGGAACTCATTTCCTGATATTGTTGGGGACCTCAGGGATTCCCTCACAGTTTTATATGTTGTTGGCAAATATTTTTTTAAAAAATGGTTGGACTTTAGTAACAAGGAAGGCCCATTTTTTCATCTCTAGCACTTAATATTGTACTTTTGCAAATGAGATTCAAAGAGTATTTACTCAAATAAACATTAAGACACAACCTAAGAAATTATAACAAATCCACATTTTTCTTATCAGTTCTAACATCTAAGTGTAAGAAAATTTCCCTATTTTAGAGAGAGAAAGAAGACAGGCAGGTGGTATGGTACAAGTGATTTAAGGGTCACGTAAAACTTATAAAGTATAGTCTATGTCCAAGAACAATAATCCATTATTTATTTTATATATTTACACTTAGTGGGTATTTTCACATCTACCATTACCATTTATTCAACACAGTAACTTGTACTAAAGAAAAGTGGATACTTAGAATAGGGAGCACAAAAAAATTTAAGTTATATTACCAGGGCCAAGATAATAGCAAAGACAAGGCTTAAGCTGAGGTCTTTTTTTTTTTTTTTTTTAGTTCTGGCAATGTTCAGGTACCACAGAGATATGAGGATACAAAGTCAATTAGAATCCTAAATAAAAATTGAATGGATAGGAAATAAGTATGGTTTAGTTTTTATGTAGTAGAGAACTTGGAGTTAGAACACCTCAGTTTGGAGCCAGACAGATGGCACAGCGGGTAGGGCGTTTGCAACCCAGGTTTGATGCCCGGCATCCCATGTGGTCCCCCAAGCACTGCCCCGTGTAACTCCTGAGCGAAGAGACAGGAGTAACCCCTGAACATTGCCATGTATGACCCAAAAGCAAAAAAAAAAACTCAGCTTAAGCCAGGCCTTTGCTATTTTCATGTCCCTTTAAATGTATCTCCACAGTAACAGCCATCTAGCAGGGGATCTATTTTCCCACCTTGGGAAATCTGGGCCGACTTTTAACTTTTTAAGCAATAGAACTTGGTAGCAATGATGTTAAGCCGGTACTGAACCAAAGTTTGAAGAGGACATGTTCCTTTCTGCATATTCTCTTGAAATC
Organism: Cryptotis parvus; assembly: GCA_021461705.1. Classification (NCBI taxonomy): domain Eukaryota; kingdom Metazoa; phylum Chordata; class Mammalia; order Eulipotyphla; family Soricidae; genus Cryptotis; species Cryptotis parvus. The sequence goes on from JAJIBD010002736.1 coordinate 9,361, forward strand.
GTGCATAATAATATAATCCAAATTGGAATTGTCCATTGAAATATTATTGACTCTGAGATGAACCATCTAACTAGAACCATTAAGGCCCAGGAGGTTTCTAATAGATCTAGAAGTTGAACACAGATGAGTGAGACATATGGTACAAGAAGAGCAAAAAAGCTGATAATCAAACTTTTGAATTAAATTAGTACTTAATTTAGTGTGACTAGTTTGGTTTATATAGATAGCCCAAGCTGATACCAATTTATTAAGGAAATCAATAATGTCAATATGAACTAGTCTATGTTGTATACTGAATGTGCTACATATTTATCTAAATTACCTTTGATCCTGAGGACTAGCAAAGATTTTATAAATATTATTTTGTAGCTAAAATGACAAACTTTCAGGGTCAATAACTATTCATGGTCATTCAGCTGATAAAAATAAAAATCTTGAAAGTTTTTAGCACTATTCTTATCTATAAATCATTATTAATAAATTTATACAAAACATGAGGATTTATTCTACACAGAGTGAATTTTATTAAGTGTGTTTCCTACATAAAACCTGTGTTTAAGATTTGACTTTGATTTTATTTGAAAGGTCATGAAATGTTTCCTGTATTGATGTGATTCATTTAGGGACACAGCACATTAAATTTTTTGTTAATTCTCTAGGCTGAGTATTATTTCTGTATTCTTTACCAACTGTATTTTACTGTATCACTGTCTTTTACTGAAACCATATATTGCATCTAAACTCGATATGGAGACACTGCTTAGAAAACCTTTAATGATGCCTAATTATTATTATGTACAATACACAGTAAGAAGAGAAATTGTTTACTGGTCACTAAAATATGTGAAGGCATAAAGAGAGGATAGCATGTACCCTTTATAATCTGGCCCCAAATCACAATATTGTCCCTTATCTTCAAACAGTAAGCTTCCATTCCATTAACTGCAAAGTTTATGTTATTTGAATGTGATGCACCCATTTTACTCCAAATCCTCTGACACTGCAACAGTGATGTGTCTTTTATACATTGAATTATCTTGTTTTATCCATTTTGGAGAAGAAATATTTTTAATCACTGTTTTCTTACTCTATCTATCAACACTGAATAGCAGCTAATGCACATTTAGCACATAAAGTTTCTTGTTATTTTATAAGCATGAAAAATAGTATATATTTAACATTGCCATAACTACGATATGATTTTCTATCTATAAGCCATTTAGCGTTTTCCTAGTGTGACTCTGGCACTGACTTTAATCTATGATGTCTAACTGGAATTAGATTGTTGTTCTATCACTGTTGACCCTTTGCTGAGATTACAGTAAGTCAACTGAAGTCATGAGGTTTGAATTTGCTGTACACAAGAAAAAGTGTGTTTCCTATACAAAACCTGTGTGAAAGATTTGACTTTGATTTTATTTGAAAGGTCATAAAATGTTTCCTGTATTGATGTGATTCATTTAGGGACACAGCAACCTTTCCAAAGTTCATAAATGGGCTGATCTGAAATATGTAGTGTCTACATTCCAATTTTAAGTTTTCTTATAATTGAATGACTAAAATTAATACAGTCATTTATTGAAGATCCTTTACAAATCAGGAAATAAAAAGTAGTGTTAAAATGTGATATAAGGATTTAAAAGAAATGTTAAAATAATAAACTCTTAGGTTGAAATTCTTCCCTACTTAACATAATTTGGGCATTTTTTCTAAGAATACATGCATAGTACCAAGGTAGTAAAGATTATTGATACATCTTATGCAAAGACTTAAATTTCCAAATGAAAAATTTTAAGTAACATTGTTATTTTTATTTTTTAAAGGTACCTCTTTTGATCTCACTCGCTATGATTATATTTAATTCACATTCAATCAGATCATCCTGTCATATAAGATTAAGGTACAGAGCCTTAAACACTGGATGGTAAGTGGGTTTCTGAAGGACACAAGATCTATCTTTCATCTTAGTCTACACATACCTCCTGTGGGCTGGGAATGCATATTATGTTTATTGATGCATCTAAAACATGAGAAGGGCTGGCAACAAATTCTCAAATGAAAAAATAAGATATAAGGTATAACACAAAATGAAATACTACTCAAGTTTGAAAACTACATGAAGCCCTGCCATTTGCAACCACATGAATGGATCCTGCAGGAAATGAACTAAATGAAATTAAGTCTAACAGAGAAAGACAGCGTATGATTTCATTTACATGTGGTATATTAAGAAAAAATACAAACAAATGCATCATAGGATCTTTGACTAAGAAACAAAGTCAAGAGAAGGAAAGAGGAAATCGGATAGGTAACCTGAATAAAAGGGGTCAAGCCAGACTTTCAGTAATAATTATAATACAGCATAAGCAGACATTGTTATGGAAAGCTGTGTGCTTGACACATGTGCAATCTTATAAGCCACAGATTTTAACTTAAAATACCTAAAATAGGGGCCAGAGCGATAGCCCAGCAGGTAGGGCGTTTGCCTTGCACCACGGCCGGCCAGTGCTGGCCCAGGTTCGATCCCCGGCATCCCATATGGTCCCCGAGCACCGCCAGGAGTAATTCCTGAGTGCAGAGCCAGGAGTAATCCCTGAGCACTGCCAGGTGTGACCCAAAAAAGCAAAACAAAAAATACCTAAAATAATTTAAATGTTTGCTAAAGGCAATGTTTGTAGTAGGCAGTGGTTACAATCCATCAATTCACATAATTCTAAAAGAAAGTTTAAAATTAATTCAAATTAACACACTGTGTGCTCTGAGGAGACTACTGGGATGCCTCTTTGACTTTTACATATTTTTTTGGTTTGCTGTTTTGGAGCCAGACCAAGCAGAGCTCAGGAGCTCTATCAGTGTCTCAGTACTCAGGGGCACTAACATCGGCACCAGTCCATTGCACTACCTGTATAAACCCCCATTTTACATATTCTTGCCTAGATAGCCACAGGTACTCTTCATACCTTCTTCCATTATGCTCAAATATGATTGACTTGGTGCTACCCTAGGGAGACTGCAAATCCTCCACACCCAGCAATATTTTCATTGCTTATCAGTTTCCAATACATAAATTTTAATTTAGACATTTGATGCTCTTCACCCTTTTGCTTTAACAAAAATGAATCTTCATGTTGTATTCAAAATGGTTCTGGCATGTAGTAAATACCCCATCATGACGCTAAAATATTATTTAAATTTTAAATGTCTTTCTGTATCAGATCACTTATCTCTGATTCTAAAAATGGGAATGATGATACGCTTACCACATATTTCATAGGGATTATTCTGGGAATTAGATGGCATTATACATTTGACATGAAGTGTTTTTCAAGGAAATTCAATGATTGTTTTTATGACTAAGAGAATAATGTCATATTCAGATTTGCCATTTTCTACAATTTAGAGTGCAAACAATGACATTTTGAAATAGAGCAATACTTGGGTTTTGAAAATTCACAGATAAGACTTTTTAAAAATATGTCACTGAAAGGGTAAAAAGGCATCATCTCTATGTGCTCCCCTGATCTTTCGGAAACATCAGATGTGGGTTCGTTACATTTGTAAATTAAATTAAAAGAGGTGGGGTTTATAGAATCAAATTTTATACATAGATTAAAATCTTACAGATGTTTAAAAGTACATTCCTTCATAAAAATGCTAGAAAATCCATTAATACCTAGGACCTTTTATATTAAGTTTATTTCCTAGTTTGCATTACTTTATCAGAATCAAATTTTTTTTAAAATTTCTATTTATTCTGGAAAACAAACAAACCTCTAAGAATGTTTAGCCTCATACTTGTGTTCCTTCCCTATGCCAGGGAAAAGAGGAATAAAGAATTGATGGGGGTGAGGAATTACTATGTTACCTGAGAAGTCTAAGCATTCTAAACCATAAAGCTAGAAGCGTCTTCTCCTCATCTATGCTCAGTATGAGAAATAAATATTTCTGTTGTTGGGGACCGAAGAGACAGTATGGTAAGGTGTTTGCCTTGAATGTGGCTAACTCGGGTTCAATGCCTGACATCCCACACTGGGGCTGTGAGCACTTCCAGGAGCAATTCCTGAATACAGAGCCAGGAGTCATCCCTGGGCATGGTCAGATGTAGCCCAAAATCAAAAACTAAAATTTCTGTTGTTCTTTTCTTTCCCCTATGGCCGTTTAGACATACTCAGCATTTATGTGACACAAAATTACTTCCTTCTGTGTCATGCATTGAGACAGACTCAGAGAAGCTGATGAACACTGCATTGGTGTTGCTGTATAATCTTCATAAAGGATCCTGTATAATCTTCTTGCATAACTGATTCCAACTTCAAAAACTTTTTTATTCTCTTTCTCCTTCCCCTTCACCTCACCTATCACAGGCACCCCTCATATCTACAGAGTCTTTCTGAACAGGGAACTGTTTACATGTTGGATTTCACAAGCTTCCATCTCTTGCATTTTCAGCAGCAACATCTGCCAACAACAGGCACCCTGCTAAGCAGGAACTGAAGCAAGACCTTTAATATGTTTCATTTTCTAGTATAATGATGAATGAAAATCAACTAATAAAACATTCCTTGTATAACTGAATATTGAAAATTATACCCTTGCCTCAATATGCTATTGATACTCCAGAATTAACCATAGATATTTCCCACCTTTTGTAAAAAAAAAATCTTTGAATTTAATCTATATTCTTCCAAATTTTAGCTCACAATGTTCCTAGCTGGTATAGTGATTTACGATAGAAACAATGACAAGACCTTTTCATAGTGATTGGATCTTTCTGGTATAAACTTTAAACAGTATAATAAATGTGTTGGCATTTGGTCCTTATTTGCATACTATAAAATAAAGCAGTGTACAACAAAGTCCCAGTTAAATTCATATTACCTTTTAAATAAAAAATATTCAAAAGACAACATAACCTAATTACAACAAAGAAAAGGTATTCAAGCATTCTTACATCCTTCTGAAAAAATACCTATGCACTAATAATACAAAACTCGGCGAAAGGGTATATAGCTCACTAATTATCCTAGAGGGAAAAATCCTTAAAATTTTTTCATCCAATTATCTGTAACATTTTTAAGAATATAAATATTAGTTATTTTAAGTACTGAGCTAGTGTTACATTTTACTACACTCAATGCATTGGTAGGTTCATTATAAAGCAAACTTAGGAGGGTATTTTCACTGTAGGGTTAGTATCCACAAGATACTGAAAGTTTGAAAACAAAAGTTTCTTTTAAAAGAAGAAATGCTGCTTCTCATTGTTTGTACTTTCTGGCTGGCTCATACAGCACACATGTTGACATCTGTGCTGTTTTTAGGCAACAACAATGAGGTGTTTGTTTTGTAATCTCTCTCCTGTATCCCACATATAATTATATGGTCTTTGAAAGTTTCAAATAAAATAAGAGAAAAGTAGCCTTTTAAAATGAAGTAATTGTACAGCTGGGGTTGGTAGTACTCTAAATTAGGGTAAATTAAATATTTATTCTACTACATAAGATTTCCCATTTTAAAGTTTGCTTAAAAATAAATTTGTGAGCATAAACTTGTCTTAGGAATTGCCATATAAAGAGATACAATTATGAGTTAGGAAAAGCATATAAGGCTGCAATTTTGGGTCATCTAATGCTTTCTGTTTTGATAATTACTATATATTGTCAAAGAGTATTATAAAGCCTACAACACTGATTATTTTAATTAGTTATAATAAGGCAAAGAACAGCCTCTAGAATAATTTGATTTGAAAAACAAATTCTGGTTCAGAAGCTTCTGAATTATTTATAACCACCTCCGATTGTTCAATCATTTAGCAAAGAAAAAGAGAAGTATCCTTGCCTCCCCACCAAACAAATGATATATAAGGAAACTACAAAAGCTTGTGATGAAGACTTTAGTCTTAAAACCACATGTCTCTTAAATAGTTCTACAGCTTTTTCACATGCATGATTGTGAATACCTATTCGGTGTGAATGTTTACCATATGCCACATTTTTAAATCATCAAGAGAAAAAGGGAAGTAATCCTTGTTTTTATATTTGGAACCAAAAGGAAAAAAAACATAATATGAAATCACTTACTATTTTAATAAAATAATAATAAATAAAAAACGCATCATTAAGACTGAGTGGAAACTTCTTTTTGACTTCTTCCTCTTTCCTGAGACCAAAGTGTTGAATGAAGAAAGGTAGGTACAAATATGTTAAAGAAAGGACCGTAGAGACAGTACAGAGGTAGGGCATATGCCTTGCACACGGTCAAGCTGAGTTGGATTCGGGCATCCCATATGATCTCTCAAGCACCAGCAGGAGTAATTCCTGAGCACAGAGCCAGGAAAAACCCTGAGTATCACTGGGTGTGACCCAAAAAGCAAAAAATAAAAAAATTAAATTTTATTTTCAGGGTCTCAGTTCAAGGTTAATAGAAACTACAAAAGGTCAAAGGCTAGATATCTACTATACACATCATCTGGCCTGCCTCAAAGCACAACTCTAGGCTACGCTTGCCAAGGAAGTTGACCCCTCGCAACCCCTATATGAAAGACTGTTCCAATCCCAAACAACATATGGGTGAGTCTAAGATCTCATATTTAAAGCATGACAATAGTCACAAAAGATTTGTTCTTATGGCTGCTTATTGCAGCGTGACCCTTATGTGTCTTCTACTAAGTAGACTGCTAGACTATAGCATTAAATATTTTCTTCCATATAATTTCAAAGTAATGCACAGTTTTGCTACTTCTTTAGGAAGAATTTGCAATACTGTGCCTAGCTACTGGTAGAGATTGCTGCTCTTCCTTCAAGATATTCTTAGGTATATCTCTGGAATTAGTTTCTCTTTTCATTAAGTATATTCTAATGTTTGGAATATTTTTTATCAATGCATATTATTCAGCAATTCTGGGAAATTTTCTATATTTGCTCAATATAGAATATATTCTTCCAGACTATGTGTGCAAACGATAAATATGTAGATAATGTATCTAGGTTATAAGCATGAATTTATAGACTTTTTTTATCAACTCTCTATCCCAATTATTGTACAACAAAATAATTCACCTATGAGATGAATTACTCAAACTCAAACATACTAAGATTTCTATGTTGGAGGCAAATTTTATAGCCTACACATCTACCCTTACATTTCTGTCCAGTTCAGCCAAAGTCCTTTTCAAGTTGCAATTTATTACAACTTATCATTCTATCAGTTATCACCTTTGGTTAAGGTTTTCACCATTGGTTAAAGACTCACCTAACAATGCCATAATCAACAAGTTCTCTGTATGCGCGCGAGTTACTTGTTATAATTATCCTCTCTAAAAAATGCAAGGATAATTGAAAAAGTAAAATGAGGGCTACATTTCACATATTAAAGGCTACGCATGTATAATATTGATCTATGCTGGTTTCACAATGCCATTTTTTGATATTCATCAAAAGGGTTCCAGAGTAGAAAATTAACTTGGCTCTTTAACTTCTAGTTCAAATACTGATATTAACATTCTAAAAGTACTCATGCCTTAATAGAGTTTTTCCCTCTGATATAGAATTATTCTGCCTTCTGCATTTCTCACTGCCCCTTTTGCTTAACTTCTCGAAAAGTTGCATTCTCAATAAAATATGCTGTAGCTATATTTCAATTCTTTCAAGAGACCAAGTATTCTAGTCTATAATAAGTATTTCATCAAGTTTTGAAACAAAAGAGTTGGGGCTGGAGAGATTGTCCAGTGGGTAGGGCGTTTGCCTTGCATGCAGCTGACCCAGGTTTGATCCCTGGCATCCCATATGGTCCCCTGAGTACTGCCAGGAGTAATTCCTGAGTGTAGAGCCAGGAGAAATCCCTGAGCATCGCTCAAAAAACAAAACAAAAAAAAGAGTTGAAGCACTTTTCAAAGGTCTGTTTTGTCTTGAGACCTGATCTGAATTGTCGACTTCTTTTTCTGGTCACTTTATCATAAATTAGTCCCTGAATATTTTTTTGGACCATACTGAATAATCTTCATTAGACTTGACATCTCATTTTCTTTAACAGCCCCCCACACACACACACCTGGCTGTGCTCAAGGCTACTCCTAGCTCTGCTGTCAAAAATTATCCTGGGTGGCTCAAGTGAGCATATAGGGTGCTGGGGATCAAACTTGGATCTGTAATGTGCAAAAGAAAGCACCCTAGACACTGTTCTATTATTCTAATCCTGAACTTTTATACTGTTTTTCACTGAATTTTCCTTTATCAAACTAAGACTGTTACATCAACATCATTCTTTGTTCCATTTTTTATGAAGTCAGTTTTCCAACTAAGAAAAAAATCACTGTTAAACCATATATACTGTTAAACCATATATGATACATTGTTAAGCCATATACTATTAAACATTATATATTATATACATATGTACACACATATATACATATATACACTATATATTACATATGTATATATATGTGTTTTGGAGCAATATGTGGTGCTATTCACAGGTTATATTTACTAGTTTCTCCTGGCTCTGTGTTTGGCATTGTTCAAGGAATGATATGGCTATGTGTGCTGTGTCAGGGGATTAAACCAAGCTTGGCCACAAAGAAAGCTCCTTAATCCCAGTACTATCTCTAGCTAACTAATATATATTAACCAATCTACTTTAAGGACTGCTTTATTTAAGCCAGTGCACTAGAAGTCATAGATACTTAATTAAGCCTGCTGATGTTTTCCATAATTGCCATCTTCATGAAATAATTTAGCTTTTTAATTTAGTTTTGATCATTTATTAATATTGAGGCAATGTGGTTGTGATAGTGTTATTCACTATGCTTTTATTTATTTTTTTTTTTTTTGTTTGTTTGTTTTTTTTTATTCTTACCACCGGGACATACAATTACAAGGTGCAATTGGTTCTTGGTAATACAGTATCCAGCACCCATCCCTCCACCAGTACCCCCATTCCCCACCACCAATGACTCCACCCCTCCCACTCACCCCCAGGCTGCTTATAGCAGGTAGCCCTGCTTCCTCTCTTTCTCTCTATCTCGCATCTCTCTCCCTCTTCTTTTACAATTGTGGCTAGCCCTGCAGATATTTATTTATTTATTTATTTATTCCACCTTTTCTCCTTTTTTTTAATTGAAGGATGCTTATGTGGAGTCCTGGCCCCACAGGGTTCCAAGATGCACCCCTCCACCCAACCCATCTCCCATCACCAACGCCCTGTCTCCCTCCCCCTCCCGAATCCCACACCCGGCGGGCTCTATACGCGTATGACCACCATATTGTATAAATTCTCCTCCACTGCTCGGGACCACGCTCTAATCTACCTCATCCTCCTTCAATACTCTTCCTGGATTCCCTTTTTTAATCTCTATCCTGATGTCAGAGTCTTTTTTTATTGAATGTATTAATTATAGCACTAAATGCTATTATAATACTATGCTTCTTCATTTCTCATACCATTTGATTGTGGGGAAACTTTCTTGTCCTCTTTTATCTTCAGAAATATAGTATTTTACAAAAATAGATATATTGCTAAATTGTAGGCATGACCTTGGTGTTTTTAGGCCATTTTTGATTAATTAATTAATTAAAACCAAGACCTCACACATATAAATTAATCACTCTATCACTGATCTCCTGTCACAGTGAGAGAGAGAGACCACTGTCAGGGTTAAGAGCTTTTTTGGTGATGGTTATTTATTATTCTGTTAGAGTATCATGAAAATAGAAACTTCATTTTTATAATTCAATTTCAATAAGTTGTTAAATATATACTGAATTTTAAAGGAAGTAAATACCCAGTTCACACTGAAACTGTGCATCTTTCATTCTTTGAGGAATAAAGATCACTAGGAATTCCACTTTTTTTGATACCCATCATCCCAGTAAGCCTAGCAAGAAGCCAGAGCAACCACACATCATGAGGTCAGTCATTCTCAACATCCAGACTACATAGATCCTCAGAGCTCCACCCAAGAGTAAACCTAATCTTTCCCCTTTAAGTTTCATCAGTAAATGCTTGAGATGAGAGCCTTCTACTGACAGTATACCACCTAACTGGCAGACCCTGACAAGCTACCCGTATTTTATTTGATAGGCAAAAACTAGTAACAATTGTGGACCACAATTCCATGACCTGAAGGAATGGTTTGAGGCTCATCCTGTTCTTGGAGCAAGCAGATGCCCTTCGGCTACACTTGCTTGCACCAGGACTTACGGAGATGTTACTGGTGCCCACTCGAGCAAATGGATGAACAATGGGAAGACAGTGATACGGTGATAGATATGGCAACTACTCTATATCAAAGGAGGGGATGAGTGATTAGTAAGCCAAAGCTATCCAATATTTTTTGAAGACATATTTGTTTGAAGATGTTTGAAAATCACTGATGTTCTCAGATATTTCTTTGTAAGAGACTGGTAGTAACTCACTTATGCTTGATCACTTGATCACTTGAATCCCGTTATTCATCGATTTGCTCGAGCAGGCGCCAGTAACATTTCCATTTGACCCTAGCACGTGCTAATGTAGCTCAGTGGCATCTGGTTGCTTCAGGAATATGAAGAGCCTCAATCCATTCCTTCAGGGTCTTGACGAAGAAGTCTGACCATCTTGTAGGTGGGCGGCCACTTGATATTTTGACATCCCATGGGATCTAGTCGGTAACGGCTCTAGTCCAGCGGTTGTCTCTAAATCGCATTACATGTCCAGTCCATCTGATTTTCGATAACTTGGCAAATGAGACAGCATCCCTAATTCTGTAATAGCGACGGAGGTCGAAACTCCGATTCCTTCTCTCACTTGACTGAGGTGTGATATTCTAAGCATAGCTCTTTTGATTCCTCTCTGGGAGACATGAATAGCATTCTCATCCTGCTTTCTTAGGGCCCAGGGTGTCTGAGGCATATGTTAATATGCCTCTGAATGCAGCAGTTATGTGTACTTAGATCAAGAAGTCAACATGATGAACGACCTAAAACTGAGCTGCGCAGGAGAAAGATAGTGGCATGGAATACCTTCAAAAACATTGAAGAAATAGCTAAAAGGACAAAGAACCACCAGCTCTGGGCACAACTCTTCGACTCCACCATTCTCCCTGGATTAACTTATGCTTAAGAAATTGAAAATAAGTCACAGTATAGGATGCCTTACAGAGGTCATCTTATTCTTATAGTTTTCAAAGGATTTCAACTTGTGTCTTTTTTACCTTCATAATCTAAATTTACATGAATTTGGCCGCAGCAATAGTCCAGCAGGTAGGGCATTTGCCTTGCATGCAGCAGGCCTGGGTTCCATCCCTGGCATCCTATATGGTACCCCGAGCACTGCCAGGAGTAATCCTGAGTGTGGAGGCAGAAGTAACCCCTGAGTATTGCTTTGTGTGACCCCCCTCAAAATCAAAAATAAATAAATCAATAAATTTACATAAATTAGTCTCTTTCCCAGGTCATGTTGTACAGAAACTTACTGTCTCAAGAAAGGTTCAGGAGAGAATCCAGGACATTCGTGGTGGGAAATGGGCACTGGTGGAGGAATGGGTGCTGGAACACTGTATGACCAAAACCCTACATGAACATCTTTGTAATTGTAAAGGAAAATAAAAAAGAATGTTTCATGTAGAGCTATAATTTGGTAAATTTGAAAATGTTTCCCCATGACTGTGCATGTTATATGATCCTTTCAAAATCCTGACTAAGTAAGGTGTTTCTTTCTGGTTTACCTTACCCATAATCATATTTGCAATCCCTTCACTTTTAATTTTTGAAAATAAAACTTAATTAACACCTGTTCCATAACATATTTTGATCGAAATGAGTTTCATGCTTTGAAGTTACAGTTATACCACTTCCTTGTAGTACTCCTGTGGCAATTGGTAACTACAAAAGTTTTACATTATTGTTGGTCCAATTAACACAGATTTTTTTTATTTTTTAAATTTTTATTATACCACCATGAGATATACAATTACAAAAGTGTTCATAATTGGTTCTCAGTCATACTGTGAACACAGAATTTCTACTTGAAATTATTAGGCCTATACAGGCTATGATATTATTTGACAACCATTACATTTTAAACAAATTTGAAATCATTGCTCCACATAGCACTGATATCACAGAATTAATTAACCAGCAATGATCATTAAACTCCCTTTAGTTAGGACTTGGCTTCATCTTCAGCCATAAGGATTTATTACTAGCTCATACTTATCAACATTTAATTGACATTGGGTATCAGTGTTTATCCTCAGATGCATTAGTTATATAGACATTAATTCATTTAGATTTTTTTTTTTGCTTTTTGGGTCACACCTGGCAATGCTCAGGGGTTTCTCCTGGCTCTGCACTCAGGAATTACTCCTGGCGGTGCTCGGGGGACCATATGGGATGCCGGGATTGAACCCAGGCCGGCATGGGCCGGGCGGCATGCAAGGCAACGCCCTACCCGCTGGGCTATCGCTCCAGCCCCTAATTAATTTAGATTTTATAAGTAGGTAAATAGTTTAGATTTCTCATCTCAATGGGTGTTTAGTCATTTATTGATAAGAAACAGATATCCCTAATCCCTACAAGAGATGCCACATGATCTATTGACACTAATACACGCTTCTCCACTAGCTCCTGACTTTGTTTCATATCTTGAATAAATTTCTAACACACGGAGTCTTTTCTGTGGAATTAATGATAGCTGCTTTAGCCGTCAGAAAAAGACAAAGTTATGAAATTTACCTGCAAATGGATGGACATGGAGACTATCCTGCTGAGTGAAATTAGTCAGAAGGAATAGGACAGATATAGAAGGACTGCATTCATTAATGGAGTATAAATATATGCCAGTGTTCTACTAGTTGTGGAAAATGGTAACATCAGATTAGAACTCAGTATTGAATGTACACAAAAGGATTTGCATGATAAACCCTAAATATCTGTAGGGATGTCTGGAGGGCAAGCCACAGTGTGTAAGAGAGAGAGAGAGAAAGGGAGGGAGGGAGAGACAGACAAACAGACAGACAGACAGACAAAGAGGAAAAGAAAAGGTGCCTAGAGGCAGGCTGCGAGTGGGTGGGAGGGAGTGTGGGGACATTGGTGGTGGGAATGGAGCACTGGTGAAGGGATGGGTGATGGAACACTGTATGACTGAGACCCAATTATGAATATTTGTAATTCAATATCTCATGGTGGTATAATTTAAAAAATTTAAAAAATGATAGCTGCTTTCCTGCATTTTAGAACATTTTAAATGTTATTATCATTTATTTCTCTATCTCTATTGCTATCTCCAGCTCCATAGTTTAATCTGTGTTTATAAGGGATATGCCTAAAACACTAGGGAAGTATTAGCTAATACTGTCACATCCATAATCAACTAAAAAGTAATATTTAGTTCTTACATCAAATACTAATTCATATATGTAAATTTCATGTTTACAAGTAACATATTACACTGAATGCCTTAAGTTGAACTGTTTGTTGACTGCTTGAAAAAACACAAGACATGCATTATGTTTTTTAAACAGGGAAACACAGAATGAGTGATTATTACTTCAAGAGTCACATTATGTTTTCTAACATATCTGATTTTTATTTTATGTTTTCACTTAATTTTTATATATTGAAATACAAATATGATTCTTATTAAAAACTACCTAGAACATCAAATCCCATGCAATAAGAGTGTTAACTATTGTAAACCCTGTCATGTCTCTGAGAAGCAGAGGAATTATCTTGTTATCAATTTAATAATGGAACATTGAAGTAAATGATGCCATCCACTGACACCAGTAACACTGTGTCTCTGGGGAAATTCATGTCTGTGAGAACTGTCAATCTAAATGGATACGGAAATATTGAACATACTTCCTTCAATCCATAAATCTATCCTTTCTGGGATGCCTTAATAAAAAAGATTTCTTATTTTGATAAAGACAACTGTGAAGAATATTTTGACATTACTGATCTGCAATCCCCTCATTTAAAACAAATCTTTATATGAAGAGCTAATGAATAATTTAACAAATTATCATCTTCCTCTTTTTCTCCTCTAGAATAACTGCAAGAAAATGCATCGTTGAAGTTTTAGAAGACAAAAGTATTAATAACTAGATAGTGATGCAGAAAGGATATATAAGACATTGATTCAACTGTTTGCTCTGGCAAGATTCTTGTAAAAGCACTGTACTTCTAACATTTTGTTTTAAAACTGCATCTACTTTTAATTGAGAGAAATGTGTTTTCCTACATTTTAATTCTCATACAAAAATGTATGACATGAGGATATATGAATAAAACTAAAATAATATTTTAAACAAATATTTGTAGTAGAAACTAATAAAATATTATTGATACATAAACAAGAAGAAGAGAGAATCAAGAAATCAACTGGGTTGCTAATAAAAAGCTAATTACCAAGAAAATTTGGTGTCTTAGATTGCTTGCATAGATTAAATCATAATATTGGGATTATATTTTAATCCTTACTAAGGAAAAATTACATCCTCAAGTTCTCAGGATTGAAAAGGATTGGCGTCAGGCCTGAGAGATAGCCCAGCGGGTAGGGTGTTTGCCTTGCATGTGGCCTGCCTGTGTTGGCCTGGGTTCGATCCCGGCATCCCATATCGTTCCCCAAGCACTGCCAGGAGTAAATCCTGAGTGCAGAGCCAGGAGAAAACCCTGAGCATCGCCGGGTGTGACTCCACCCCCCCAAAAAAAAGAAAAGAAAAGAAAAGAAAAAGGATTGTCGTGGACTGGATAAAGTCCCTGGATTCTCTGAATTTTTAAAAAAAATTGCAAGGGTGAGTGTTACTATAGTTTCTCTGGTTTAGTATTATTGAAAAGATACAAAAAATATTTTAATCTTGCCAACCACTATGCCTTGTATAGACCAATAAAATATTAGCTGTTGACTTTTTAAACTCCAGGATGCTTATATATCCTGCCAAGTCATGAACCATTCTACTTCCAAGAGGTTTCAGGGCAACTATTTGTTCTTAACACAAACAACTAAGGGATATCAAATCTATAATTTCTGAGAAAATAGAAAGTATATAGGCCTAACTTTCTTGGTTTGTAAAAAAATATGAAGACATAATTTTGACTGTTATTTTCATGATACAATTTATAGCATACCAGAGTATATAGCACATAGCAGGGGAGAATAAATTTTTTTGGAAGAGTACACATGCTTTAGTTTGGGACACTGACTGCTCATCAGTAGAGACATAGGGTCTGAAGTGACACCAGAGCCCAGAGTCAGGGAAAATGATTAAAACTCTTTCATGGGTTTGGAAAACAGACTATGTGAAAATATGACATCACTTTCAGGGGGTTTAAAGACCGCTGTCTCTGGTAAGAAAATCTCTCAACTTTGAAGACTTATGGCAGCAACAATAGCAAGAAAGCTTTCAAGAACAAAAGGCAGAGGATATTTCTGCAAAAAGTGAAGTTCTGATACAGTAAGAGAAGCAATCAGACATTAAAGATACTAACTCCTGAAGGACCAAGAAGACACAGAACCGAAGCAAAGGGATGGTAGCTCGACATTAATAGTGAGTGATAATTCTGAGGCAAATAACCCTAAAATTGTGGTTCAGACCAATTCCTAGTTTTACATCTAAAAAACAAGAATTGTGGAATTATCCTCATTGCTAATTGTTAAGTGGTGATCACTTGATCACTTGATCACTTGAATCCGTTATTCATCAATTTGCTCGAGCGGGCGCCAGTAACATTTCCATTGGATCCTATCACGTGCCAATGTAGCCCAATGGCATCTGGTTGATTCAGGAATATGAAGAGCCTCAAATAGTTCCTTCAGGGTCTTAACAAGGAAGTCTGATCATCTTGTAGGTGGGCGGCCACGTGATCTTTTGACATTCCGTGGGATCCAGTCAGTAACAGCTCTAGTCCAGCGGTTGTCTCCAAATCGCATTACATGTCCAGCCCATCTGATTTTCGATGCCTTGGCAAACAAGACAGCGTCCCTGATTCTGGAATAGCGATGGAGGTCAGAACTCCGGATTCCTTCACTCACTTGAGTGAGGCATGATATTCCAAGCATAGCTCTTTCGATTCCTCTCTGGGAGACCCGAATAGCATTCTCATCCTGCTTTTCGTAGGGCCCAGGTCTCTGAGCCGCAGGGAGAACGGTGGAGTCGAAGAGATGTGCAAGGAGCCAGGAGGTTCTTTGTCCTTTTAGCTATTTCTTCGATGCCTTTGAAGGCATTCCATGCCGCTCTCTTCCTCCTGCGCAGCTCAGGTTTTAGGTCGTTCATCATGTTGACTTCTCGACCTAGGTAGTGAGTCACACATAACTGCTGCATTCAGAGATGTTTGTTCCATTGAGAGTGAATGGGGCCTCAGGAACTAGTTCATTTCTCATGAACATAGTTTTCTTCAGATTCAGCTGTAGACCTACCTTTCCACATTCACCACATTATATCACCACATTAAGTGGTGATATAGTGAACAAAACATATAATTTTATATGCTCTCAAAAAGTTATAAATATCTGAATATTTATTTGCAGTTTAGAAAATGTACATTTAAAACAGAATATACATTCATTAGGGACATATTTACAATTAAAGTGAGATTTCAAAGTCTAATTGTTTAGTCCTTATCATCCAGGGACAATAAAAATGACAGAATAGAATATAAAATCACTCGGCAAATAATATTGAATGTTTTTGTGATGATTGCCTTTATAGGCATTCTCTGATAATGTATCAGCTAGCTGTTTTCTAGGAATTTTGAAAACTGGAGAAGATCATGAAGATATCAAAACAACAAAACAAGAGATTAAGAAAGTCTAAAACATTGCTTCTCATCCTTTTGACTAAATCAAGTGTAGTAAGAAAATCTAAATATCATGGACATTGATTTTTTTCTGACTTGTTAGTTCTGTAGGTTTTTCTGGGTTCAGAGCATTCCCTTAGATCCCACACATTATAACGAAGAACCAGGGAACATGACAAGAAGTTGGGGTCTGATTTTTCATTTACTAAGCATCTATTACATGCCGGGTTTACACTAAATTTTAGGTACTGGTACAATTATTGAGGAAAACAGAATGGAAACAAGCATAAGCTTCAAGCTTTTGCTCAGTAAAGATGAGAAACTGAATGAATATAACAAAATGGTATGTGAAGACAGACTGCAATGAGCATTATAAAAGTTTCCAAATGAATTCATCAACAGGGACTTTATGTAAACTTTTATTTCAGAAAATGACTAAGACAGAACCTACTTGTAAGCAGGAATATGTTAAACAAATTGAAATTTCTTGGGTGAAGAATGACAATTTGAAAAAGATGAATTCTGTACATCAAGACAGAAATGCAGTAGGAACTAGGCATGCTTAAATACAAAAAGAGAGAATTGCTGTGTGGTAACACACCAAGGAAGAAATGGAATGAGATGCTATCTGGGAAGTAGACCGTTGCCATGGTAAAATGTTGGTTCTAGAAAGAGACTCCGCATTGTGATAATTATAAAATATGGGGATGAGCTTGAAGTCTCTCCGGCTCTCCCATGCTGTCTGGATGCTTTTAACTTTGACTCAAGGATGAAATTGATACCGAATTCTTGATCTTATCCAGGTTGTGGTAAACCAGAAATCCATGATCTAAGTTTCTCCTCTGTCTGGTTTGTAGTTTGGTCAAGTGGGAGGAAGGTATGATTATAGCTAAGCAGGGATGGGTGGAAAGAAAGCTGCAATGTCTTTTGTTCCTTTTCTTTCAGATCTGGTGTTATCCTAATGAAGCAAGTACAAAATGGCATTGCATCCCTCCTGCTGGGGAGAGTGCAGAATTGGTCATGGGCAATTGTGAGCACTGAGATGACATTGTACCCTGGTGACCCGAACGAGTTAAGGCATTGTCCAGTAGCTCTAATTTACAACCAGGAAGAATTTGGGGTATTGAGAGGCCGATTGAATAGGTCCATTTTTACCCATTGTGATTGCAGTGACAGGTCCAGTTCGTTCTAGTCTAAACTGACTCACCAAATCATGCATTCAGACTATTAAATCACCAATCCTTTGACATATTGTAGAATCTCTGCAATGTAATAGAGCACTGTCACTTCAGGTTCCAGCTTAATGTGCCCTTTACTCCTTCTTCATTGCTTTTCAGTTATATTGCACTGAAAATTCTTTGCACTGATTTTGAAAAAACACATTGTTTCTTGACTTCCTTTAACCATGGATATTGCTTGAAATAAAACTACAGATATAGTCAGAAATACAGATAATTCTGATTTTAAAATTTTCATCATTTTATTACCCTAACACAATTTCATGTCTGTTCATATTTTTGCACAGAATTCAAAGTGGCTGATAAAATTAATAAATCATGAAAATATTTAATAATATCAGATAAAAACATGTGGGAAAATGGTCCCTATAATAATGAAAGGCTAGTGATTACACGTGAAAACTCCAGAAATTCTGCAAGAATAATTTATGATGATACTGAATTAAAAAAAAAGATGAATATACAACTTTTATTATTGAGTATAAAATTCAGTAGGAGTGATATCAAAATAGCACTGGCAACACGGAAATATTGCTCAGATAAGTAAGAAATGTACCATATGAAAATAAGATATGTCAAGCTGTAAATAAAAACCCTTTTTGCTCCCACTGATAAAACTGTATTATGAGTCATGATAAAGAGAAAAACAAATTTTATAATATTATCAAATACACATTATTCACTATTTATCATAGAAATAAAATCCTCTATATAATACAGAACCGGGACTCAATTATTTTTTATCTGTGAGATATACAATTACAATGATTTTCATGTTTGGATTTCAGTTATACAGTGTTCCAGCACCCATCCCTCCACCAGTGCCTATTTCCCACCACCAACGTTCCCGATTCCCTCCCCTGGCCTGCCTCTATGGCAGGCACTTTTCCTCTCTCTCCTCTCTCTCTCTCTCTCTCTCTCTCTCTCTCTCTCTCTCTCTATTTTCTTATACATTGTGGCTTACAATACATACATTTAGAGGTTATCATGTATTTCCCTTTGCCCACATTGAATGGGACTCATTATTCTTAAAGGATCCTCTGTGGATTTCACAAGATCAAAACTAAAGAAATTTCCCCTTCATTCACCACTGATTTTAGTGTATGAGGTATAAAAACTTTATTAGTTATGCCCTATAATTGTGTGATTACAGTGAACAAAATAGTTCTTTCCAAATGCTAGTTTTGTTAAGATTACATCTAGAAATTTCTATTCTATACAAACCCAAACTTAAAAGTTCCGGGATTGATCATTGCTAGCTCCACAGTACTTTCCTAATGTAAATTAAACAATTCACTCTTTTTTTTTTTTTTTTTTTTTGGGTCATACCCGGCAATCCTCAGGGGTTACTCCTGGCTCTGCACTCAGGAAGTACTCCTTGCGGTGCTCGGGGGACCATATGGGATGCCAGGGATAGAACCCGGGCCAGCCAGGGCCGGCTGCGTGCAAGACAAACACCCTACCCACCGGGCTATAGCTCCGGCCCCCCAAACAATTCACTCTTTAAACAGATTGAAGAATTCACTCTTTCAGATTAGGCATATTTTAGAAATTAAGAAGGTAATAATATCATTATAATTATTGAATATAGATTTAATTGAAAAGAGGCTTCCCTAAAAATATTTAAGGCATATGATGGCTATATTAATGATAATATATTATGAATAAAATGATGAAAATTTTTTGCAAGAAATTCATTATTTTTAAATCAACAGACAACAAATATGTATTCTTTTTGAAACATAATTCATTTCAATTAAGTATAGATTAAAACAAATGGAAAACTGGACATTACCAAAATATTTCAAAACATGAAAGGCAAACGTGAAATATCTTTCTCCTTACCACAATATAATATAATGATTATTAAACGGACTTATTTGAAACATGGTTTGCCTATTTAGGCTCTTTGGGCAGACTGCAACTACATAACGTAGGATATTTCAGAATATAAGCTTTCCATGAAGGAAATCATTATCAAAGTACCTGGAAAAATATTATATTGTCTCATTAATTAAATATCAGTCAGAAACGTTTTGTTACATTAAAACAATACTCAAAGAAAACATAAAATCAGAGATCTCTACTCTCCTTTCATGGCAATAATGTTTTGCTTGTTTGTTATGAGGTCAAACCTGCTTATGCTCAGAGCCTATTTCCAGCTTTGCACTCACTAATCACTCCTGAAGGTGCTTGGGGAACCATATTTGATGTGGGGGGATCGAACCTGGGTCAGTCACATGCAATTCAATTGCCCTGCCCACTATACCATCTTTCTGGTCTTATGACTACACTTTTTTTTTAAACCTCTGATTTCCTTCAATGATCCAGCTCTTTTTCATACTAGAGGAAAATTTAGATTAGCCATTTAATAGAAATAGGTTTCTATGAGTGAGATCTTATACATAATTATGTGACTATATGATAGGTAAACTTGAACAGAGATAAAAATATCACTGTTACATTTCACAAAACTGCTATCATCTTAGCACACAATGGCTTCACCCCAATCACGCAACTCTGCTCAAATACCCCTGCATAGTAGCTAAAACATTTTCACTTGAACCATTGCCAACATTCTTTTATTCATTAACCCAAATAGTATTAGTCCTTGTTTACTATTAACTTCATAATTTCATACATGTTGTACATGTTAGCTCAAGTAATTAAAATTAAAACTGCACCTTATGATTTCTTTATAGCTATAGCCAAAGAACTGAGCAAATGTATACAAATCTTAATAGATGAGTGGTATTCAAAGCTATTGCTGTATTACTTCATATAATTTTAATTGTTACTTTCAAAATTAAAATAAAATCATTCACTGAAACTAGTGTTAGCTACCACAGACTGGAAAAGGGAAGATTAAATTATGAGAAGTGGCCTGAGAAATAGAAAGAATATAGAGGAATTTTTGAGTCACGATTTGATGGACATGTCCAAAAGAACTTGTAGTGGGGACACAGAATGTATTTTTCTTCTCCAAGCAGCAATTCAGCTTTCAAGATTTCAGATGGTATGGTACTTTTGGAAAACAAGATCAGGAGCTAGCAGCCTATGGAAGGTGATGGTGAGGCAAAAATATCAGGGGACCATGGATTAAAAGTCACGCATTTCCACAGAGGTTACAGATGTTGATAAAGTTATATAGGCTGAGGTCAGATGAAAATTGAAAGGCATATGCTAAAGTTCTCATGAATATTTTAAGAAGAAGGGAGAGTTTGAAAGGCAGTGCAATCTGTGGAGAGAAAGTGCTTTCTTTAATCTCGTGGATTCATCACTCCATCATAAGGAATGATTTACTAAATAATTATGAAAGTGTGGATGCACTCTAGGTGTAAGTACTTACAGGTATAAGACTTACGTATTATCACTGAAGGACACAGGGAAGGAGGGAATCAAAGTACAGTAACCTCTACTTTGATAAAAATATTCTACTTTTAAGGGAAGAGAGTGTCATTAGTTAACAAAAGAGAGTAGATACAAAAACCTAAGTATTAAAATGATGAGGATAAATGATGAGGCAGGAGTTTTACAAGACAAGGACAAGGTAGGTAGAAGGAAGACACCACTATTACAACACTGTCAAAGCCTATTGGGTACTAAGAGACTAGAAGAAACTGACATTTAGCAAAGAAAATGTGTTAAATAGTTAATGCCACTAATTATCCAGAATAAACTAGAAAATTGCTTTCCACAATGTCCCTAAAAAGTCCTACAATATGTGAGGTTTCAGATTCAGAGTTGATAGAAAGTCCATTAGAACTCATGCAACATTTAACATATACATTTAGTTGTTGGTTTGTTTTGGTTGGCTTTTTTGGTTTCTGGGCCACACTGGCAGTGCTCAGGCTTTACTCCTATCTTAGTGCTCAGGTGTCGGGGTGCGCCGCCGGGTCCCCGACAGTGCCGGGAAGCGAAGTTCCCTTCTACCTCCGAGCCGGCGAGGAATGGATGAACACTCAGGAATCCGATGCGGTTTTAAAAGGCTTTACTTATCACAGGTTCAGGCATACAAATCAGCAAAAGGAAAAACCCGATGCTTAGGATTCCAGGCTAGAACCCCAGCCACGTGTAGGCCAAGATGGCGACCACCACGTGTAAAAGCTTCCAAGGGGAATGAACGCTCACAAGGAGAGATCCCACAAGGAAGAAGGAAGGGAGAGCGGGAACCAGCTAGTTTATATCCCTGTAACTCAGACCTTCCTCCCACTGTTATGGAAAGCAGGGAGGGTCCAATGCCCTTAGGTAATCCCTCCCTGCACCTCACCTAGGGCCTTTACTGTGCTAATGTTTTGAGCTGAAATCTGCTTGGGAATGCCTTTGTAGTGTAGAGAAGGGGGTTTCTGAGATGGCATGTCTCTGTACCAAAGACCAACACCAATGCCAGTTAAATATTTCTCAAAGCCTTCACAAGTCTCCTCTACTTCATTGTAATTTTATATTTTAGTTACCTTTGAGTATATCAGGGAGCCATGCTTGTTTGCTTGGAAGCAAACAGCATTTCTCTCTGGTCTAATTACTTAGGTGTCCTATGTGGCCAGGCTAATATGCTGGTAAGATCTAGCTAGTCCCACGATGATTGTGGTAGCATGGGAGAATATTTATACCAGCTAGTACAGCATACATGGTCGGATAAACTGCCACATTTAGACTACCCTCTTATCTACGGAGTGATTTGCGGGAGGCAATTCAGAGCAGATGCAGTGGCCCTTAGGAGTCCTGCAACACTCAGGGATCGCTCCTGGAAGTGTTCAGGGCTGTATAGGGTATGAGGGATCAAACCCTGATCTTTTGCATGCAAAGCAAATGCTGACATGCTATGTTATTGTTCTAATGCCGGCCTGCTATGTTATTGTCCCTGAATTTAGTTGTGTTAATCTTGCAGTAATTCTTATTTAATCTCAAATACATTACTTGGGAAATTTACTGTCAAAAAAGGCGCCAACCTGATTATACTATAACACAAAAAGAGGGGATATTGCACTCAATGTGTCCTTTATGATTTTGAAGTTAATGATCTATCTGTTGGTCTAGTCATCCAAATGATAATATTTCTGATAATAAAAAGTTTTGAGATTAGGCAAAAATGACCTTCCTGATTTTTTTTCTGAATTATTATCTCAAGAGTCAGCACAAACTTATTCCTCTTTCTGCTTGGTCAAATGACTGACATTTTTGTGGACTCCCAAATATATCCTTTCATCATATACAAGCTGTAATACAAACTCCTGTTTGCCTATTCTAGGAAATTACTAAGAAAACATAACCCCAATCCTTCACTCTGCACTAGGTACCAAAATAATTTCACAGCTGATTTAAAACTCTTACCCTCCTTTTAGGCCCCAAAGTGCAATGTGACCTGTCTAGCCAGGAAACTAACAGAGCATTCTCTTCCTTCCTCTACCGTGTGTTCCCAGCTCCCAGCAGTGGTCTGTTCCCATAGTTAACCTCACAGAACAAGATAAAGCTTTCTTGCCCAATGATGCAAGAAGAAAAAAACTCTTTCTCTAAAAATGTACCTTCATTTCAAAACTTTTTTCCAGGAATAGATATTAATCCTTCCCCTTTGCCCACTCAGCCAATAGTCAAAGAACTTGAGAATATAAAAATTCTTGGTAATTTCTATGTTGCTCCCATCAAACCATTTCATTACATATGACTAAAATGGAGTAGGGAATAGAAAATAGTATGTATTCACCTCTGGAATGATCTCATATATTTTCTGAGCATGAGATCCCACTGGCTTCTCTTATGAGCAATTCAAAGATGCCTAAAAAATGACTTAGTATTTATGGTTCAGTTAAAATGTAAAAGGTTTTTCTTCTACTATTCAATAGCCACTGCAACAAATACTACTACCATGTAAGTCATATGCTGGAAAAGTGATTTCTCAGCCTCAGTGAGAAATCCATTTAATCAAGTCATTGTCAGAACTGTAGTGTCTTTTA
This sequence comes from Cryptotis parvus, assembly GCA_021461705.1. Taxonomy (NCBI): domain Eukaryota; kingdom Metazoa; phylum Chordata; class Mammalia; order Eulipotyphla; family Soricidae; genus Cryptotis; species Cryptotis parvus. Next base: position 33,325 of record JAJIBD010002736.1, read on the forward strand.
AGCAGTGCTACCTTGGTCCAACTGCTTTGCTTATAGATGAGACCTGGCCAGGTTCACAAAGCCACTGAGCTCTGATGGTAACTCTCCCAGGTTCTTGTCCGGTATTTGTGTCTAAGTAATCCATAATTTCTTCTATGCACATTCTTCTTTTTCTCCTTCTCTAATTGCAACTGCCATAAGATGTAATTGAAATGATTTTAGACCAGTCTTCAGCTTATAAACACGAAAAGATTACAAAAGTTAGTCGTTAACAAATGTTTACCTAAGTGACCACACCTTGCCAGCTTCCATGCAACTAAGTCATTATGACCGAATACAGCAGAGGAGGGTGGTTCAGAGTAAATTCCAGAGTTTGTGTTCATAATTTAGCACAAAGGAAATTACAGGCTTACAGGGCAGCTGAGACAGAGCATTTCCTTTCACTCTCAGAGAAACAACAAATGCAGGCTAAACAACTAAAGCTACCAGAAGAGTTTTAAAAACCAATGTTGCAGTATCTCTTACATGAATAAAAGACTCATACTTTTGAAAATGAACAGGTCCCAAATCCAGCAAGTTCTAATAGTTTTGAGTGTTTCAGGTGTTTTAAAGTGTATTATTATGAATACCAATATAGAATTTTCTTTCAATAGTGTGAAAATGATTATAACAGATAATGATTTTAATGGGAAAATGGTGGGACTGCACACACATCTGATGTAGTGTGGCAGGTCACAGCTCAGCTTACGGTGTTCACCCACTTGGTTACATGCTTCAGTTGCAATGTGCATGCACATTCTGGTCGGAGTGCTCACTGGGGCTTCCTTCAGTGCTCACACACATGCTGCTGGGGAACTACACTGCTGGCCACAGCACTCACACATCTTTTTAGTCATGATGCTGGCTTGGGGCCACACCTTTTATTTATCTGTGCACACACGTGGCTGCTGTATGGACAGGAGCAGCTGGAGGCTCTGGCAACAGGATCTGAGACCTCAGAGCTATCATCAGGCACAAGTAGCAGTTGGCAGGATTGCACTCAGTGCATGCGGTAGTGGGGAAAGAACTTGGGGTTTCTTGTTTGAAAGCCAGGCACTTCTGCCACGGAGTTCAATCTGGCTCCAGTGTTCCCAGCTCCCAGTTCAATCTGGCTCTGTGTTGGGGGCTGGGAATTAAACCCAGTGCCTCAAACATGCTGGGATGATCTCGATCACTGAGTTACATCTTTAGCTCTTTCAACTTTCTATAGCATTTAGAAATCTAAGAAGAATGTAAATGATATAGATACCAGTTTAGGAAAATTTAAGAGCTTAGGTAGCAAAACTGTGAGCAATTTTTTAGAAGCAGATATTAGATGCCAATTTGAACTTTAGGAAAATGATGTGAATTATTATGTAGATTTTAAATATAACTCAATTAATCAATGGATTAGGACATATATATTGATAAATCTGAGTTAATGAAGACAGTACAACTATCCCATATGTATGACTCAAAACATTGATATGCCTTATAATTTTGATTTTATAGTTCGATTTTATACTTTACCTAACCAACTGATAAGCTCATTAAAATTGTAGTAAACCAGAAATACAATGGCAAAGTGTTTTTATGTTATAAATAAATTTAAAACAAAATGCAACTGTCTTAATACTAAACTAAAATATATCACAATGATGTAACCTCCAGACCCATCCACTACACACCCACAGCTGCGCTGTCAGCCGCCCGACATGGAAGCAACTCATGGAGCTGACCTCCTGGTAAGGGGCTCAGCCAGCCCCTGGGCAAGTCTAACATTGCTCCAAGGGTTCGCTCACACTTGTGGGGGAGAGACCATGCTGGCCAGACTTGGAGTAGAGTTTAGACTCTGCCCTTTCCTCCGCCTCCATGCCAGCTGCCCCAGAAGAGAGACCCACTCACGCCAGAGCCACAGCTCCATTGGCGTGTGGCTGCCTTTGCGGCCGCACCATATTCTTAAATAATACTGATTTTAGGATAAGTTCCTTCCCAGAATCTTTCACATTTATACACTGTATACAGTTCTAGACAGGTTCTAACTGATACCTGTCATCCCAGAAAGCCTAGCAAGAAGCCAGAGCAACCCACACATCATGGGGTCAGTCATTCTCAACATCCAGACTACATAGTTCCTCAGAGCTCCATCCAAGAGAAAACCTCATCAGAAAGTGCTCAAGATAAGAGCCTTCTACTGGGAGTATACCATCTACACGGCAGAACCTGGCAAGCTACCCGTGTTTTATTTGTTATGCCAAAAACTAGTAACAATTATGGACCTCAATTCCATGACCTGAAGAATGATTTGAGGCTCTTCCTGTCCCTAGAGGAAGCAAATTCCCTTGGGTTACATTTGCTTTTGACAGAACATATGGAGATGTTACTGGTGCCCACTTCAGCAAATCGATTAACAACAGGGAGACAGTGATAGAGTGATACAGTGATGATGTAACTTCTCCCCTTTTATTTCTATATGTCTCTGTCTCTCTGTCTGTCTCTGTCTCTTTTTCTCTCAGAGCTAAGATTAGGCAGAAATTATATTCAGGAGTGTTGTACACAAAATATATTAAATTCTGGAGCTTAATTTCTGGTTTTACCACCTATTCTTAGAGCCTTGATCTCAGTATTTTAGTTCTACATTTTGTGGATTAGTATCTGTACACATAAATTAGGATAATGGTATCTGCTCTTTGAATCTGTGATGAGCATATTTAAACCAGAATAGTGACTGGCATAATATTCAGTACCACTGCTACTGTTAATCTACTGAATCTGGACATAATTAATGATCACATCATTACTAATAAACAGCAAATCACCTGGACATTTCTTCTATTCTTCTATTGCTTGTTTCATTTGATGGGAAGGAAGAGAAGGATTAGCTTTAAACAAATTATATATTTAGACATTGATAAATGTGAGGAAACTGAACAATATTTTATACAACTTTAGGATTAAAATGTCTAATCTTCAAACTCTTCCTTTGTAATGTAACAGATTGAAGCAGATGATGCTTGCTAATCAAATAGTCTGTAACATTACATGACTCTATAGTTATGTTTATTTAAAATGTAAAAAAATGATGACAAAACATTTTTTCCTACTATTATTAAATTTTTCACAGGATGCTCCTATGTTGAAAGGGAATAAATCTTAATATAAATCAGAAAACTCCCCAGGAGATGAAAAGTTCCATACTGCTTGAGGAACAATAAAAATATAAAATGTTCCACTTAGAGAATACTAGTGTGTGACTTGATATACATTATTAAAAAGCATTGTTATTAAAAATATTGGTGGACTTTGACAGATTCAGTCATTTGTATAGTTATGAAGTAAATAATTCAAATGGAACATAGATGAAAAGCAGCACTAGAAATATGAAACAAACAGAAAACAAAAGACAGAATGTCAATGATTGGCCTCATACATCAATCACTTGTATCACTTGTCTTCCTGTTCATCGATTTGCTTGAGCAGGCACCAGTAATATCAACATACGTCCTCTCACATGCTAGGGTAGCCCAAGGGCATCTGCTCGCTCCAGGAACATGAAGAGCATCACACTATTCCTTCAGGTCATGGGAATAAGGGCTACAATCTTTACTGGGTTTTGGCATATCAAATATGACAAGGGTAGTTTGCCAGGTTCATACATCAATAATCACCATAAATGTTAATGGTACAACTCAGTCTCAGACTCCAATAGACAGATGAATGGAACAGAAGTCTATCAAGACTATACAAGAGACCCACACCAGATCTAAAGACAAGCATAGACCACTATTCAGAGACTGAAGATATTTCAAGTCATTAGTGCAGAAAAAAGGCAATAAGTAGTACTCTCATATCGATTAAAACAAGACTTACTGTCAAAATAGGTTATATGAGACAAAGATGCTACATGATGATCAAGGGGCATAATATATTATAATATAATGTATATAATGTAGCAGTAAGTAGATCTAAGGATATGCAAAGGAAGGTCTGATGTATACTGCCTGTTAACAGATACATGGGGTCTTCTGGCAGACTGTCTCCAATTAGAGTTAGTATGTAGAAAAACCCTAGGGAAACTGTTAATCAAGCTGCACTTACACAGACAAAGGCTATCCTAGGTCATTTTTCTGCACATTCCCTTGTTGGCGCTAATTAACCCTAGATGGAGTCTTATAACAAGACCTCCTCTTCTAGGGCAATTTAGGAAGGCTAAGTTAACAAACTGTTGCATTCTTTGCTTATCTCACCTCACTGAGATAGCACCACCTGCAGGCTTCTGGCTCCTGAGTGTCTCCTCCCTATCACCATAAATCCTATGGTAGAAATGTAAAATGTCCTTGCAGTGTCAATTATGTAAACTTAACTCTAAGTTTTACTGCCTTTGTTGTGTTGGCTTATAAGAAAGTTGGGGTCTTTGATAAGGGTCAGTCAGCTCTCATCAGTCAGCTCTCATAAATGAACTCTGGTCAGTCAGCTCTCCTCAGTGAGCTGTGGTCAGTGAGCTGTGGTCAGTCAGCTCTAGTCAGTCAGCTGCGGCCAGTTAGCCACCAAGATGAGAGCTGATGCCCTCTGGCTGGTGATCATTAAAAAATATTAATGGAAATACGTCTTGTGCCTGGAGTCTCATCTTTGTGCCTCCGACCTGACGGGACATTCCTGCTTCAATATAATATATAATATAATATATAATATACAATATATTATATTATAATATACAATATAATATATATATTAATATATATTATATACAACATATATAATATATATTATGCCCCTTGATCATCATGTAGCATCTTTGTCTCATATAACCTATTTTGGCAGTATAATATATTATATATTATAATATAATATATATCATATAATATATTATAACATATAATATAATATATTATATGATATAATATATTATACAATATAATGTATTATATAACTATATAAATAATATATGCCATTAATATATATTTATATTACAAAGATGTTCTAAATATACACATAAAGATCTGTATCTATGTAAAATATGCATGTATCTGCTATGTAAGTATAAACATATAACATTTTACATATATATTATGGATAATATATGCTATCTATATATACATCATATAAATAGTTTTAATAGTCCTAAAGAGAAACATTAGCAGAATAACAAAATTTTGAAAAATTACAATACACCTTACATCCAGGCAAGGGATGTTTTACTTTCGTGATTCTGCAAATTTCATTTTTTCTTCTAAGTGACTATTGGAATCATTTTATATAGTGATTCTATCAAATTCTTTACTTTTTCCTTCAAGTAAATGAATCTAATTCTATTTTTTGTTATGCAGCTTAATTGAAATAATATCAATCTTTCTTTATCTAAGATAGTTTATCATTTTTTGGTTTACTGGTGTATCATCGCTAGAGCGAATAGGCGCACTTGTGGAGGGGTGGGTGCTGCAACATGTATGGCTGAAACGTAATCATGAACAGCTTTGCAATGATCTAAATAATGGTGATACAATAAAGAAAAACATTTAAAAATTGAAAAAGAAAAAATAAGACTTCAAAGGATCCAGAGGTCAAAAAGAACTAAAATACTTTGAAAGTGTTTTAATCTCTATAGCTTCCTTCTTTCCCCAGTCGTCAGTCATGGCGGCATTTAATTATAGAAGGGCCTGCTTCCCTTAGAGAGGACTCCCTCAGTACTGTGGACCCAACTACCCAATAAATAGACCATTCAGCGCAATCATATAGGAAAGAGCTGGTTGGTAAGTGCTGAAAAGGTCTCAGCCTGAATTCCTTAGGGTTGTCATACCACAGGTGACTCCAAAAACATATACAAAGAACTATGAAGGTTTCTCTGTGGGTATTTCCTTTCCTTTTCAGTCTCCTCCAAAGAGCAAAGCAATCAGAGACTACCCTTTCTGAAATTTAGTTCAGTAAGGTTTTTGTGGTATCAAATCCCAATATCCCAATGTGTGTGTTTATTTGTTTATTTTGGGGGGAGGATGGCGATTCCTGGTAGTGCTTAGGTCTTATTTCTGTTTTATGCTTTGTTTTGTTTTGTTTTCAGGGTTTACTCCTGGAAGTGTTCAAGAGCCAAATATGTAGTACCAGGGATCAAATCTGGGTTGGTTACATGGCAAGCGCCTTATTCACTACACTATAGCTCTGACCCTAAAGCATATTCTTAAATATGGTTTTATACTTCCATGACTTCCTCCAATTAGAACGGGACCAATACCTGTATCTTAGCTAAAAGCAGAAATTCTGCCTAAATTTCAAAATCATAATCTAACCATAAATATTCAGGTTTGGGGTGATCTTGGCATGTTTAAGTAGAGATAAGGCAATAAATCTGAGTCATAAAATAAATGACATAACTTTGCAACTTAACAGTATTTATGAATAAATATATAATATAAAGATCTGAGCTGTAGTTGTAGCCTGGCTTGATTTATTGTCTTTTGTGTTATCTCTTTACTAATCTGGAGTTTTAGAGGTCTCAATAACTTTATTTGTAAACTTAACATATACATAGCTTTTTTAGCCTTTGATTGCATTCATTTTCCATATAAAATATGGGATCTGTAACACCTTTCCACAGGCCTTCTATCCAAGAGTTCACTACATTTACTAATTAATTCAATCACAAACCGGTCACTGATCATTTCAGTATTTCAGGTTTTGCAGGATTAAATGCAACCTGCAGCACAAAATTAAATTATTTACTGTGGAAAGATTAGTCAATCTAGTTACTTCTCCAAATTTTGCACAACTAAAATACTGCAGAAAATTCCTTTTTTGCTGATACATAGAGAGGCCAGGGACTCCTCAAAGAAGCAATATTAATAAAGTTAACTTATTCTTATCAATGCTCCAGGCATTTTAACAAGAGTGAAATATTCCATTAAATGTTTTAATGATAATTTATTTCTTTGTTTAATGTACACAATGGATAATTAGTTCATGAAAAGTCTCAAAAGGAGAAAAAAATAGCCAAGTGTGAAATTCACAGAGACTTTCATTGGATTGGGTACAAATGCTATTCAGGCCAATACCAGGCAGGCATAAAATCTTTCTATCCTATTTACAATTCAGTCTTAGTCGGGAACTCATTTTCCACCTTGTGAATTATCTAGGTCTTTGATTCTTCTCTTCCCTCTGGCTGATTACCTTCTCATTTCTCTTCCCATTAGTACCTTTACCAGAAGGTAAAAAATCCAGGTGAAAAGGAAAAGTAAACCACACCTGGATATTCTTAAAAGCAATAATGTTTAACTTTTAAAAAAAAATGGGCCAGGGACGTAGTCAAGTGGCAGAGCCTCAGTCTTGCAGGTGTGAAGCCCAGGTTTGATCCTGTTAGTACCATCATGCATGGAAAAGTCATGTTTTTTTCTCTTGTATGTTTAAGTTGGATGATGCTTGTTGTCACCTGAAATTCTAGCACTTATAATCTGAGAAATAAACTTAGCAAATTACTTATCTTCATCTAAATATAAGATTTCTCTGGAAATAATTTGTAGTCATATCCTTAAGAGGATACTTTGAGTTCAGCACAGAAAAATATAAATATGTTTACTATAAATGGTAATTTAGTAAATGGCAATATAATAAATGGCAGAGACTCACAGACATGGGGCAGAGCTGCTACTGGCTCTACCTGTGCCCAGCCGCTCACGAGGCACCCGGGAGGGAAAGCGGGTTCTACCCCTGGCCTGCCACCCCAGCAGAGTCTCGCAACAAGCCAGAAGACCCCCGCACTCCATGAGGGCCTCAATTTTCCACATCCTGACTTCACCCTTGTCAGAATTCCACCCAGCAGACCAGCCTATCACAGCCCGGCTCCCGCAGCCCCTTGCAGCCTCGCGGTTCATCAATACACACTGGATTTAGAGATCAGTATGCTACCCAGCACGGCAGAGCCTGGCAAGCTACCCATGTTGTATTTGATATGCCAAATACCAGTAACAATTATAGACCTCATTCCCATGACCTGATGGAATGGTTTGAGGCTCTTTATGTTCCTGGAGCAAATAGGTGCCCTTGGGCCTCTACTTGCAAGAGATAGGACATATGGAGATGTTACTGGTGCCCGCTCGAGCAAATAGATTATGAACGGGAAGACAGTGATACAGTGATAAATGGCAATACAATTATTTTCATAATTTCAATTCTTAGAGCATCTTTGTCAGTTCTTGTTTCTTTTACTTTAGGTAAGATTTGGGGTTTACCCTTGTAAAATACTGGTAAAGGGTCACTGGTAAATGTTTACATTTTTTTTTTGCCTTAACATTTTGAAACTCTCTGTTCTCTCTAAAATGATTACAAATGCACTTTAGAGAAAGTTACAGTTACTGGTAAAATTATGGATGTAGTTTCAATGCATCCTATTATATGCTATTAGAATGAAAACTTGAAAGTTACCTATATATATTCTTAACTAAATGACCCTTGTTCTAAAGTTATATGCCCATATCTATTGTTCTTTAATGGATATACAGCCCATAGAGAAACTTTTTCAGAAAATTAGAAGGTTCTGTGTATACACATTTTTTTTCTATTGAAATCTGAAATCTTTGAAATTTTAGAAATATGTTTAGTGGGACCAGAGTGAAAGTACAGTAGTTGGGGTGTTTGCCCTCCATGTGGCCAACCTGGGTTTGATTCCTGGCATCCCATATGGTCCCCAGAGCCCAATCAGGAGTAATTCCTGAGTGCAGAGCTGGAAATAATCCCTGAGCATCACCAGGTGTGACCCAAAAAGCCAAAAAAAAAAAAAAAAAAGAGAAAAGAAAAGAAAGAAAAAGCTTAATTTGCTAATTAAAACCCAGTGCCAGTGGAAATTCTTTTCATGTGGTTTAACTTAATTAGATCTCTATCCTTCAAACTACTTTTAAAAGCGTGCTGGTAAGTATTATTTTTAAACTACAGTAATAAATGTTAAGTATTATTTTTAACACAAAAAACGGATAAAGAGAATGATTTCAAGAAAATATCTAAAAGGGAAAACAGAAAATTGATTAATTATAAAAATAAATCTATGGCATATTCCGTATTGATAGAGTGTAAAAGAAAATGAGTCTTTGTAGGAAAGAAAAGAAGCTGAACTGGGAGTAAAAAAGGTTGTCCCAAAAGCCACAGAGACGGTAGAGGTGGCAGGATAGTTGCCTTGCAAGTGACCAAGCAGGGTCCAATACCTGGAATCCCACATATTCCCCAAACACTGCCCTAAGCACTTCCAGGTGTGGCCAAGTATATAAGATAAAGGTTGGATTTTCAGTATGACCTGCCCCACAAACAAAAATGAGGTCAGTAGTTTGTAGCAAAGTTGATGGCTGCATCAGCAGGTGGCAGACAGGAGAGAGGCTTGTCTACAGCCAGGGCTCTGCTCTGTGGGCCCTGGATGGCTGATGGTCTGACATAGAAAAGACTAGGTCCCCTGGGATGAACACAGAGACATGGCAGAGCCTGGCAAGCTACCCGTGGTGTATCCGATAAGCCAAAAGTAGTAACAATAATGGACCTCATTCCCAATGAATGAAGACGTCACGCGTGCCCACTCGATCAAATGCATGAACAACAGAAAGAAAAGTGACAAGTGACAATTATTTTCTGTTATGTAATATGAATATAACATGTATATTGCCTCCTATTTGTAAAACCTTTTAAAATCAGAAATGCTCTTTCTCTGCTATTGTATTTAAAGTAATAAACTAAATGAAACCTCATAATATCAGCATGAAACTTGTGTATCATGTTGGAGAAGACTGGGATTTTTTACCTAATCCTTTCTCTTTCCTGCTTTCCTAATAGTTGAGAGAAACATACATTAGAGATGATTTCTCCGCAAAAAGCAACAAATTGAGTTGCTATATCAACACAAGTGTATCATAGCTGCTTGATCTGAAGTGAGACTACTGAGCAAACCTTTTCATGTATTTGAGCATGAACCTGCTTTTCATTTTATTACCTGGCCTGACTAGGTAGGAAACATACACAGTTCATAAACTTATTCCATTGCCTCTCTCCTGAGCAAGTTTAGAGCAAGAAGCAACCTACATTCAATGCAACATCATCCCCAGAGTCTCTTTGAACATGGTTCAGTGTTTCATGCTTTACTTCAAATTAGAGCGACAATATTGTTACCTAAAAGGCAACCTGACAAATTACAGCATTAAAGGGAATTTGAGAAAAAAGTATACGGTAAGCAGTTAATGCTTCTATAATATGGCTATTAAAAAAGGCTTGATGCATTTTAAGATTATCCTTTATTGAACTTTTAATCTCCCACAAAGAAGAAACCTGAAAAATTCAAGCAATATTTCTTTTGCTTTTTAAAAACTGGATTTCATTACATTTTACATTACATTAAATCCCATAGTTTAGGAGAAATAGAACTGCACAGTTTTATGAAAGATAATAATTGGTTAATGCTCCAAGTGTGATGCTGGGGATGAAGAGAAAGATGATATGGGTTTAGTATTAAACCCACACTGGAATTATGCCTAGATGCCATTTTATTTAAAAGTATTATTAAAACTTTAATGTTAAGTATTTAAAAACATATTTATTGAACTATAATTCTTTATAGGCTTTACACTGTTACACGAGTAATAATATGCAATATAGTTCACCTAAAGTTTATAAGTTTAAATGTTGACATGTATATACTATGAAATCATCACAGTCAAGGTCAATTGGCATTATTAACATATCTATCATATCCCAAACTTTCCTTTGTATGTTTCATGATCGTTTTCTTCAACTCCTCCTCTATTTGACCTCAAGGTGCCAGTAATCTACTTTTTATTACTATAAGTAAGGTAACATTTTGGGGACCAGAGAGATAGTCCAATGGGGGAGGGCATTTTCCATTCATAGTCAAACTTGGGTTTGATCCCCAGCATTCCATCTGGTCCCCCAGTCACTGTCAGGAGGAATTCCTGAGTGCAGAGCCAGGAGAGACTCCTGAGGATCCTAGGTATGATCTCTTTTCCCCCAAAAAGGTAGCATTTTCTTACAGTTTCATCCGAAAATTTGTAATTTTATTTGTCTGCTTTCTTTTTACTGTGCTGCTAAAATGAGATTAATGTACACTATTATATGTATCAATAATTCACATTATTAATGCTAAACATAGTATTTCATTCTATGTTTACAAAGTTATGTGTTTACTCTTAAGTTGTTGATAGATATTTGAGTTCACAGATTGTTCAATATTGTAAGATTGCTGAAAAATTTCTTCAATGGGCATATATTTTGCTTTATTCTTGGATAAATATCTAAATATAGAACACATAGGTCACCTGATATGTGCATGTTTAACTTTTTAAAATTACCAATTTTTTTTCTTTTTGGGTCACACCTAGCGATGATCAGGAGTTACTCCTGGCCTATTTCATAGAATTCAACATATTTTAATTTTCTTCACATTTATGTCTATATGGAGATAATTACTGTCATTTTTTTAAACCTGTTTTAATTGGAAGATTTTAAGTCAAATTAAACAATAGATAATAGTATGAAAGCAGTGAAGTATAATGAATAAAAACAGAATCTTAAATGATATGTGATATAATGAATTCAAGAAGAGAAAAATCTCCAAAATTCATGTTTAATGAGTTTATCTTTAATTTTAATTGGTAATTATTCATAAAATCATGTCCTTTAATGTAACTTTAGATGAAAAATATTTTGAAAATCCATTGGGCAATGAAATTCAATAAAAAATTATTTTATTTTTGATTTGCTAATTTTGATCACTTCACTTGATCATTTGAATCCTGTATTCATCGATTTGCTCAAGCTGGCGCCAGTAACATTTCCATTAGACCCTATCACGTGCCAATGTAGCCAATGGCATCTGGTTGATTCAGGAATATGAAGAGCTCAAATCGTTCCTTCAGGGTCTTTTTTTTTTTTTTTTTTTTGCTTTTTGGGTCACACCCAGCGACGCTCAGGGGTTACTCCTGGCTCTGTACTCAGGAATTACCCCTGGTGGTGCTCGGGGACCATATGGGATGCCGGAGATCGAACCCGGGCCGGCACAGGCCGGCCGCGCAAGGCAAACATCCTACCCGCTGGGCTATAGCTCCGGCCCCCCTTCAGGGTCTTGAGAAGGAAGTCCGACCATCTTGTAGAAGGGCGGCCACGTGATATTTTGACATCCCGTGGGATCCAGTTGGTAACAGCTCTAGTCCAGCAGTCATCTCCAAATCGCATTACATGTCCAGCCCATCTGATTTTTGATGCCTTGGCAAATGAGACAGCGCCCTGATTCTGGAACAGAGACCGAGGTCGGAACTCCAGATTCCTTCTCTCACTTGAGTGAGGCGTGATATTCCAAGCATAGCTCTTTCGATTCCTCTCTGGGAGACCCGAATAGCATTCTCATCCTGCTTTTCGTAGGGCCCAGGTCTCTGAGGTGTGCGTTTATGCAGGGAGAAGGGTGGAGTCAAAGAGATGTGCCCAGAGCCAGAGGTTCTTTGTCCTTTTAGGTATTCTTTCTATGCCTTTGAAGGCATTCCATGCCTCTCTCTTCTTCCTGTGCAGCTCAGGTTTCAGGTCCTTCATCATGTTACTCTCGACCTAGGTACACATAACTGCTGCATTCAGAGATGTCTGTTCCATTGAGAGAGAATGGGGCCTCTGGAACTAGTTCATTTTCCATAAACATAGTTTTCTTTTAGATTCAGCTGTAGACCTATCTTTCCAAATTTTCAGTCGAAGTCAGCTAGCATTTGCGCCGCTTGGCTAATGTTTGGTGTTATTAGAACGATGTCATAGCGAAGCAGAGGTGGTGTAGTTGCCCACCACCTATCTTCACTCCCCATTCCTTCCCATTCTAATTGTCGCATGATGTTCTCGAGGGTGGCGCTGAAGAGCTTTGGTGAAATGGTATCTTCCTGGTATCTTTGTTTAAAAGAGTTTGCCTCCTGCTCGGAAAGCCTGGCAAGCTGCTTGTGTTGTATTTGATATGCCAAATTCCAGTAATAATTATATTAGGTCATTCCCATGACCTAATATAATGGTTTGAGGCTCTTTATGTTCCTGTAGCAAGCCGATGCCCTTGGCTCTACTGGCATGAGACAGGACATATGGAGATATTACTGGTGCCCACTCTAGCAAATAGATAATGAACGGGAAGATGGTGAGATCGTGATCTTCCTGTCGAACCTCTCTTTTGACATCAATGATCACTTCTTTTTTTAGAATGGTGAGATCCTGGTGGTGAGTCTGTAATATAGCTCACGAAGGATCTTGATGTATTGGGTTTGAACACCCTGTTTGGCTAGGACTTCGATGACTGTTTCAGTCTCCACAGAATCAAAGGCTTTCTTTAAATCAATGAATGTGAGACAGAGCGGCATCTTGTGCTCCCTATAAACCTCAATGAGCTTGGTTACTGTGTGATATGGTCGATTGTGCTGAATCCTTTCTGGAAGCCAGCTTGTTTGCATGGTTGTCCTTCATCTACTGTTCTGCCAATCCTGTTGAGGATGACTCATGTAAACAGCTTGTAGATTATGGACAACAGACAGATGGGGCAATAGTTGCTGATGTTGTGAATGTCTCCTTTCTCGAACAGTAGAACTGCCATGCTGGTTTTCCATTGGGAGGGCACCTTGCATCGGACAGGTACCGTGTAAATAGCTGAGCTAGTGTATTGATGCGTACTGGACGGCAGATTCTTCAGGTGTTCGGGTCTGACTTTGTCTGGGCCTGGTTTTGTTCCCTTCATTGCCGACGAAATGACATGTCGGATTTCAGAAGGGAGAACGTTGAGAATGACATATCCATCCTGTGGAATTTGGTATGTGGGCAGGTGGATGTGGCTATCAATGAGATCTGAGTAGAAGTCATGGATAATCTTCTCCACTGCCTTTCTGGAAGATGCGATAGATCCATAAGGGCGCCGGAGGGCAGTCATCTTGGTCTTATAGTTGGCGAAGGACAGGCGGGTGTTGCGAATGCTTTTCCTGGCTTCTGCTGCATCTTCCAGTATTTCTGCTCTTCTGTCTTTGAGGTCTTCTTTTTATCGCTTCTCTGCACTGCTTAGCAAGCTTGGACATTAGCATTTGGTCTCCTGAGTCTCGTGGCTTGCCACGTTGGTGAATGAGCGCCTCAGAGTTTCTGAAGAAAAGTGTTCTTTTGTATCTTTCTCTCTCTTGGCATTCTTCGCACAATCATGGAGGTGCTGAACCATTCGGTTGTATTCTTTATCGATGTCGCCAATGATGGTATCTTCCCATGTTGCTGCAATGGTACCAAATAGTTCCCAGTTGGTGGTCATTCTGGGAGTTCTCTCCTAAACTTTGCAGCCTTTTCTCCCCCATTGCGGGCAGTAGAATTTTTTGCACGAAGGAGACGGTGGTCCGATCCTGTTTGGAATTTGGGGACAACAGCAACATCCGTCAGAGAAAACCGTCCCTTGAAAATGATGTGGTCAATTTCATTGTGGAACTGTCCACCAGGAGATTCCCTTGTCCAACGCTTTCGCTTCAGCCTTCTGGAACTGTGAGTTCCCATGAATGGTCTTGGTGGACATGATGAACTCCAGATAGTGTCTCACCCTGTTCATTCCATTCTAGGCCATGACCTGGATGTGGAGTTCTTCAGCCGATCATGTCGGTCCTATCTTGGCATTAAAATCACCAATTACGATCTTGTAGAAGGTGTGATCTTTTTTATAGAACTCCTCCAGTTCCATGTAGAATTTCTCAATTCCATCTTCCTTGTATGTGGATATTTGTGTGTAGACAACGAAGATAGAAATTGCTGGCAGTGGGTCACATCTCTTCAAGTGCAATCATCCTATCAGTTTGTTAGGCATTCATATGAATCAATGTTGACGGCCATGTTCATGTTGATAAGAACACCAACGCCACTGATGCCTCTTTTTCCCACATGTTCCAAGGGAACAATTCTTCTCCGGTGTCAAATACAGCATGATGCCACTGATTCCTCCTCATCTCAGTCAGACCAATGATTATTGTACTTGATCTCTTTGTGCTTGCACCATCAGATCCTCAGTATGCTTCCGAGCATCATTCTAAATGGGGGAAAAGTTGGAAAGCCTTCCCCCTGAGATCAGGGACAAGACAAGGTTGCCCCCTTTCACATCTTTTATTCAATATAGTACTGGAAGTACTTGCCATAGCAATCAGAAAAGAAAAGGACATCAAGGGCATCCAGATAGGCAAGGAAGAAGTCAAGCTATCATTATTTGCAGATGACATGATATTATACCTAGAGAACCCTAAACTCTCTACCAAAAAACTCCTAGAAACAATAGACGATATAGTAGAGTGGCAGGATACAAAATCAACACCCAAAAGTCAGTGGCTTTCCTATATACAAATAACGAAAGACAAGAAAGGGATATTAAGGAAACTATTCCATTCACAATTGTGCCACAGAAAATCAAATACCTAGGAATCAACTTACCCAAGTATGTAAAGGACCTCTGCAAAGAAAAACTACAAGACACTGCTCCAAGAGATAAAAAGAGGACACAAGGAAATGGAAACACATTCCCCTGTTCATGGATGGGGGAGAATCAACATTGTCAAAATGGTAATACTCCCTAGAGCTCTGTACAGATTCAATGCAGTCCCTATGAGGATACCGATGACATTCTTCAAAGAAATTGACCAAACGCTCCTGAAATTTCTATGGAACAATAAACCCCCCAAGGATAGCTAAAGCAATCCTCGGGAAAAAAGAAGATGGGAGGCATCACCTTTCCCAACTTCAAACTGTACTACAAGGCAGTAGTAATTAAAACAGCATGGTATTGGAATAAAAACAGACCTGTGGACCTATGGAATAGAATTGAGTATCCTGACACCCAACCTCAAACACATGATCATGTAATCTTTTGATAAAGGTGCAATGAGTCTAAAATGGAGTAAGGAAAGCCTCTTCAACAAGTGGTGTTGGGAAAACTGGGCAGCAACATGTAAAAAATGAATTTGGACCTGTGTCTAACACCATGCACAAAAATCAGATCAAAATGGATTACAGATCTCAATATCAGACTTGAATCCATAAAGTACACTGGAAGAAAATATAGGAAAAACCCCTCCACGACATCGAAGCTAAAGGCATCTTCAAAGGTGAAACATCACTAACGAAGCAACTAGAAGAAAACATAAACATATGGGACTACATGAAACTAAAAAAGCTTCTGCACCTCAAAAGGAAACAGTGACTAAGATACAAAAGCAGTCCACATAATGGGAAAGAATATTCACCCAATACCCATCTGATAAGCGGTTAATATCCAGGATATATCAGGCACTGGTAGAACTTTACAAGAAGAAAACAAACAACCCCATCAAAAAATGGGGAGAAGAAATGAACAGAAACTTCAGCAAGGAAGAAATTGAATGGCCAAAAAACATATGAAAAAAATGCTCATCATCACTAATCATCAGAGAGATGCAAATCAAAAACAACAATGAGATACCACTTTACACCACAGAGACTGGCACATATTCAAAAGAGCAAGAACAACAAGTGCTGGCGTGGATGTGGGGGAAAAGGGGACACTCATCCATTGTTGGTGGGAATGCCGGCTGGTACAGCCTTTCTGGAAAACAATATGGACTTTCCTCCAAAGACTAGAAATTGAACTCCCATTTGACCCAGCCATACCACTCCTGGGAATCTACTCTGGAAACCAAAAATACGCAGCGGAAACACCATCCCTACTTTTATGTTCATAGCAGCATTATTCACAATAGCCAGAATCTGGAAGCAACCAGAGTGCCCGAAAACGATGACTCGATAAAGAAGCTTTGGTACATCA